>WBMZ01010248.1:0-45113 GCA_013400975.1 Atrichornis clamosus
CGGGCGGCGGGGCCGGGCAGGGGGCGGAGGCGGGCGGGCCGCGGCGGGACGGGGCGTCCCATTTCCTCCGGCCGCCGGAGCCGCTGCCGGGACCAACGGGCGGGACGGGGCCGCGGCGCAGAGGTAGGTCGGAGGCCCGGGGGAGGAGGTCCCGGGACTGGGTTTCTTTGGGCGTTATCCTCGGTTCTGTGTTACTCAAATCGAGAGCTTTTATCTCCTTTTTATATTTTTTATTTAAGGCCACATCATCTGCTTCCCGCAGCCCGGCAGGGAGACGGGTGGAAGCTGGGGCCGGAGTGAGCTGGGGTGGGGACAGTGACGCTGGGGAAAGAGCGGTGAGGAGCAACCACTCTCAGGGGACAGTGTGTCTGGGGCAGGCTGCCTGGCACCGGAGTTTTGGGGCACCTGAGCTGCGCCCACACTTTTGAACAGCATAGAATCCTAGAGGGGGTTTAGGGGAAGGAACATTAAAGAACACCTCGTTCCAACCCCCTTGCCATAGGGAGGGACACTTTGCACTAGACCAGGTCGCTCCAAGCCCCATCCACCCTGACTCTGAACACTTCCAGGGATGGGGCATCCACAGCTTTTCTGGCAGCCCCCTGAGCCTCTTATAACAGAAACCACATGCGATCCACCCCAGGAGGGCCATGGGTGGGGGCTGCTGCCCGCCCGGACAGGCAGCACTGCTTGTACCACAGTTTGGAGGAGCCCAGGACGACTTTGAGGAGCTACCCGTGCATCCAGGGGTGACAGTAGCGCTCACCTAAACTCAAAACTGATCTTTTGGCCAGAGTCTCTGTGATCCCGGGGCCGACAGCCGCAGCGCGTGTGCAGACAGTGATGACGAGTGGGCTCTAGGCAGCAGCTTGCAAAATAGTTTCACTTTAACCCTGTTATCCAACATCCCTATCAGTAGTTTTCCAAATCGCTCCCTTGGGATGAAAGCATCTACTATGTGTGGCGTGTGGCAGGAAGGTTTGATGGTGGTGGGAATGAGATGAAGCTTCAGCTGAATGTATTTGCTGGGTGGTGGCTTTTGGTGTTTGTCTTCTATGTTTGAGTAAGATCTCCGTAGCCTGCTGCAAGTTCTGGGAGAGTGGCGGCAAAGCTCTTCTTAGTCACCATTTCCGAAACAGCAACGTGCAATCCCTGCTAAGGAAACTGCTCACCCTCGGTGTCAGGTTTCATCCAGTTTTCCTTTAAGTCTGCAGGTGCAAGTGGGGAAAATAGATGCCACTCGTATGACAGCATAGCTGTGTCTCTGTTGGGTGGATCAGGGATCTCACAGGCTGTGACAGAAGTCAGTCTCTCTCAGCCTGACCCATAGCTGTCACTGCCATGGAAGGTCGGTATAAAGCTGGTATGAAGCTGACATAAAGCCAGTAACAGAAGGAAATGGTTGTTTAATAATGTGATTCCTGCTTTGCACTGCTTAGCATCAGCTGCACAAAGTGTGGTCTCATCTGCGTTAAGAAAATGAGGGTGGCTGTAGATTTCATGTCACCTCCACGAGTCCTGAGTTGCAGCTGGCCACTGAGCACAGGGGTGTTCAGATAACCCAGAAATACTTGGGGCAAAGCCCACAGATCAGTTCTTCCCTGGTGCTGCCCCTGCTTTCACCATGGATGCAGGGCGCACCTAAGAGCCCTACTCCTGCCTGAGTCAGGCAGCATCTCAGCTGAGAGGAGCAGGTTGAGCTTTGTTAGGGTGCAGGGAACTTCATGAGGACATAAGAGCCTGTCGAGGGTTGAGCCTAAAGAACTTAACTAGTAAAATGACCTCCAGATCTCTCTCCTCTGCCATGGTGACCTAGCGTAGCAGTTTCCAGCAAACTGCAGCTTTTCTGCAAACTCTACCTCCGTCCCCAGTCCCTGCGGTTGCTCTGCAGTGCACAGGATGTGGACAAGCCAGCATTGCCAAGGCAACCCCTCTGTTTTGGTTTCCCCACACTCAGGCTGGCAGCCTTTACCCCTCCAGCTCAGCCAGGCAAGCCCCGCACGCCAACGGTTTGTGGTGCCATCGCAAGCCGGCCCTCAAAAGGAGTTTGTTTTCCACCCACGGCCTTCCATAACTCTAGAGGAGTGGCATATGCTCCCCTCCCTTGCAAACCGGCTCTTTCAAAGCCGATGTGGATTAAAGAACGTCATGTTGAACGCCCAGTGTTGATTAAAACTTACACAAGTGGCATAAAGCCCTGCAGTGCAGAGTTGCCATCAGTCGGAGCCATCCTTCCCTGGCCACAGGAGTTCCCAGGTGAGCCTCCACGTCAGCTTTCCCGACTCTGCCAGCACCAGCTGCCCAAAAAACAAAGAGTTCATTTAGCAGGGTGCTTCACAGCCCTTCCTGAGACACAGCCCTGTCTCCCAGTGCCTCCCTGGCTGTGTTTTTTGGTCCCGTATCTTGACCCAAAAAACAGCTGACCTCACAGTGGCAGCTCCATGTGCTTTGGGCAAGCAGTTCGCACCCATCCTGGACCACAGCATGGAAGCAGCTCTCCATGTTCATCCCTTCTCTAGGGGAAGATGTTGCTGTCGCACAAAATTGAGCAGCAGCATGGATTTTTCCAAAATGCAGCTCCTCATGGTGCACTCAGGTTTTTAGCTGGCAATGGGTGGCCTTGGGTAACCCCTCTGCCCTTGGAGTTGCCAGCTCCAAAGACACCAGTTTTTCTACTTTCCCCTCCCCCCATTTTTTTAATATAAAACTGAAGAACCCCTTTATTTAGCACACAGACACTCCTTCATCTACAAAACAAAAAGCAATGCACACACCAAAAAGAAAAGGCATTTGAAAAGCAGCTGCATGGCTACGCTGGAAGATGGCCCTGGGATTTGGGTGCTGCTTGCTCAGGATGGGGGCAGGTACCTCCACCTTCCCCTTCCAAGGGATGCACATCCGGGCTTCCCCAGGGTGGCCACACGTCCCCAGCTGGGCACTTCCCAGGAACAATCAGCCAGGGCCTCTGGAGCGCATTTAGCTCCAGTTTAAAGTGGAAACATTTCAAAGGGCTTTGCTTTATTGGTTGTGTTTTGGTTTTTTTTTTTTCTTTTTTTTTTCCTCTGCAAACAATTAATTACAAGTTTAAAAGGAAGTTCCAGCCCTCATTCCCTCCCCAGAAGGTTAGAGCCAATAAATATAAAGCAGTTCAATGCAGGAATAAAACTGTACATCCTGTTTTGTCTGAAATTAAGACAGTTGTTGTTTTGGGGTTGTTTGGGTTTTTTACTTCTTTTTTGGAGTCAAGTGTATCACAGGCATTAAGTATTCCTGCCTGGATAATAAGCTGTCAGGATATTTATGGATAAATGGCAAACCTGCATCACATGCATGATTCAGGCTGAGGAAAAGCTGCTCTGGTTATTTGTGTTGCAGTTTAACCTTTACTACAGCTGCCCAAAAAAAAGGCTGAGGTGAAGATGAAGGTCAGGACAGGGGGCAGCTTTAAGAAGTGGCTCTCATTTATCTCTCCTGTGAGCAACAGCAGATCTGGGATGGTCCTGGCTGCCTCCAGGCAGGGGGTAGGCAGAGGGTGGATGGGATTTGAGTCTCTGAGTGGTAGCCTGTGATTTCTCAGGTGGGGATGACAATGATATTTCTGTCCTCTGTTGAGTAGTGGAATGAGGGAATGTGAGGGAGCAGCCAGTTTAGATGCAGCAGACTGGACAAAAATACAGTAATAATAATAATGATAATAATAACAACAATAACAATAATATTTTTCAGCCAAAGCCAAAACCACTTCTCAGAACACAGCATTTCATTTGGTAAATCTCAAATGAGAATTTTTCAGAAAGGCACCCAGAGAAATTAATGTTCAAAAGAGAAACCACCAGCTAATTGGAGCCAGCTCAGCTGCGTGCTCATGCGGATTGAAACAGTAAATCCAAAGTCATCAGTCTGTTTCTGAGGGGCATGGAGGATAAACCCCTTATTTTTAACAATATCTGAGCTCTTGTGGAATCCCAAATTGAGAGCTTGGTATCTATGCTGAGGGATTCAGCTCTTGAAATCCTGGCAATCAGGTCTAAAAGCCAGCAGCCAGGGGAGACCAGTGAAACAAGACCCTGTACAGCTTTGTAGGTCCCAGGACAGCATTTCCATAGGCAAGTTTTCCCTTGTGAGCTGCCTTTTTGGGGGCTGCCCAGGAGTTCCTGTCTCAGCAGCATCACTGTGGTTAGGGCTGGGTGGGACCGGCAGCTGCTTTTTTGGGCGAGGCTGGTGGCTTTCTCTTTCGTTAGGAGTGGGCAGTAGGAATAAATGAGATGCAAAGCAAGGAAGGGCAGTGCTGCAGACAAGAAGGATTTCACTGAAACCAGCCTGGGACCCCTTCCTGTCCCTCCCTCGAGGTCCCCGAGCTCTGTGAGGGCTGTCGAAAGGAAAGCCAAGCAGTTGGTGTCACACAGGACAAGTGGAGCAACCCCTGTGGGACACCTTTTGAGTTCAGGCTGCACCTCTCAAGTTTTTGTTACGTGGAAGTGTTGGTTTTCCTTTTACTGTGCCTCAGTTTCCCCTCCTGGGCACATGGAGATTTCATCATTCCCTCAAGAGGCTCCAGGGCTTTAATCCCACAGGCTGGCAAAGGCACTGATGTAAAATGCTGAGCAAGGGTGAAACAGGGTGTTAGAGCCTGATACTGCCCCTGCCAGCTCTTCATCTGTACAACCTCTAATTTAGTGACCCCTGTGTTGAACCAGAACTGCAAACTCACAGCACGAAGACCCTTGCCCTACTCAAATGCTTTGCCTGTCCACAGGAGAGGAAGAAAGCTGGGAGCAGAGGCAGCAGCTCCCCGCCCCTGCAGGAGGGCTTCCCTGAGAGCCCTGCCACTTAGCAGCACCTCTCCCTCCCTGAGGGAAGAGGAAAACCTTACGTCAAGCCACAGAAATGCTTCTCGGCCCTACCCAACCCTTGGAGCAATTCCCAGGTGAGGCACCGCAGCAGCGGCTCCTCCATCCTCAGCCAACCCTTATCCTCCTGTGCCACCGCCTTTGTGGCCAACCCTGGGTGCATGGAGGCAGCTGTGGGAGCAGGGCCGCTCGCTGGGGTCTGGCACCTGAGTCCCACTGACCACAGTCCTCATCCAAAATACAGGTGGTTTAGCCACAGCCCCCACGCCAAATCTGCTGGTGGCACCCGGCTGCTGGGGCAGCAAGACCAGACCCCATTGTGGTGCTTGGTACAGGCACACCTGGCCTTTGTGCTGCCCATCTCAGACCATGGAC
The DNA here is from genome assembly GCA_013400975.1 of Atrichornis clamosus. NCBI lineage: Eukaryota > Metazoa > Chordata > Aves > Passeriformes > Menuridae > Atrichornis > Atrichornis clamosus. Next base: position 5,226 of record WBMZ01010248.1, read on the forward strand.
CACGAGGAACAGCCTGTCCAAAGACACCCCATCCCGGTATGGATTGGGGATAAGGGAGACCTGTCACATGGGGAGTCCTGGCTCCTATGGCAGTACTGCTCTCCACAGTGGTCGCTGGCCTAGATCAGGCAATTCCCTTCCTAGACAGGAAAGCTACTCCTGCAGACATTTCCTCTGCTAAGAAGCAAGCCCTACAAAGGGCTAATAAGAGCTCCATACTGTGGTTGTTCAGCAAGGGCTGATGTGTAAGCCCAAAGGGGCAGGATTTGTGCTTGGCCAGATGCCAAGGCAAGTAGGGATGCCCAAAGCCCTCCTCGTTCATCCCCACAACAAACCCCAGGAGACAGGAGGCTATGTTTCTCTGATGGAGACACCCAAAGGGACACAGCAGGTAGCGTAGTCCATCCCCCACGACCCCAGACCCCTCCAAGGCAGGAGACATCTTACCCTGCTGAGGCTTAGACTGTTCTGGCAGCTCCATGGAATAAACTGCTGAGGCAGCAGGCACCTGATCCCTGTGGTTTCTTGTCTCTGCAGGCACCATCTAAGGACACTTGTGGAGCCCACTAGCTGCTTACAGGAGCTGAGCATTTCTCAAGGGGCCTTTCAAGCAGAGGGAGCAGCGCAGGCAGCCTATTCAGGAGCCGACATGCAGCAGAAGATCAGCTCTTTCTTTAATTCCATCCTGGAGCTCATCCGTACCAAGCATGAGGAAGGCATCTTCAACACCGTCTGCCTGGCCGTGCTGTTGGGTCTGCCCTTCGTTGTCCTCATCGCCTTCATTTTCATCTGCTGCCACTGCTGCTTCTGCAGACAGAGGAGAGAAAGCACAAGGAAAGGCGGCCCCAGCAGCAACAGGCAGCCGCACGCCGAGAGGAACAAGAAGAAAAAGAAGAAGAAGAAGCAGGATGAAGAGGACCTATGGATCTCAGCTCAGCCCAAGCTGCTCTTGCTGGACAAGAGACCCTCCTTGCCCATCTAGTGGACAGGAGGGTGTTCAGGCCCTCTCCTCTGAAATGCCACCACTCCTTTCACCTGTGCACCAGGAAGGGCGAGGAGATACCAAAGCTGCTGCCACTTCATGGTGACTTTTGACAGAGGCTGAGCCCAGCACGTTGAAAGGCCAGCAGAGAATGAGGCAGTCGGGCACAGGTTGTGCAAGCTCCTTCTCCCCCACCGTGACAGTGTGCACCGGGGCACAGACCCCCTGCAAAGGACAGGCAAGCACACAAGGGTGACCTGCCACCAGGCCCTACGTACGTCCTGCCACGAGCACAGCGCACACGCACCGGGCTGGCACGCAGCAGATGCGATGCGAGGCTCTCCCTCTGCACTCGCCCGCAAGCACACGCACTGCGGCACAGGCAAGGGTGCACAGGACAACAGGCACCCAAAACCCAAGGCACCGGCATGCTGCCCCTGCACAACACACACAGCTGCAAGTGAAGCAGGCACAGGCATGCCTCGTTTGCTTGCCCTGCCATGGAGATGGCACAACTTGATTGTCTAGGCTCTGTCCAAACCCAGCTCACTTTGTAGATGCAAAGGAAGCTGAGTGCAGAGATACCCCACAGCTCAAAGATGTGCCATCTCCCAGGCCACCAAACCAAAGGCACTTGAGAGCACCTGAAGCCAGATGCCCTCAGCCCAACCTCAGAGACCTCACGACACCATCCTAAGGCAGCACAGCAGAAGGATGCCTTGCCACCTAGGCTAAAGGCAGGAAGGAGAGAAGAGGCTGCCAGACTGCCCCTTTTGCACCTGCACTTAAGAAAATCCCTTCCTTGAAAGACTGTTTTAAACAAACTTGCCATAACAGAGCCCACCACGCTACTGCAAGAGCAGAAACACAAGCTGAGGCTGTGTAAAAGCTTCGCTATGGGCTTTAGAGTTATTTATTGCATGACTACTAAAGAAGAGCAGGACCAAAGGCCCCTCTGGAGCAGGGCCAGGCACACCAAAGCGGTATTGAAGCAACAGACACCGTTTCCTGGCTCACTCAGGCATCCCCTCTCCTTACAGCCCTTGTGCTGTGTTGTCAAGGCGCACACAGACCCATGAGCATGTGCTGCCTCAGCCGATGCCACGTGGTCAGCTCTGTGTGCCACACTGAGGGCTTCTGTACGGCTGTCAGGCTGGCCAGCTCTGGCATTTTGAATATGCTGTAGAAGCAAAGTAAATTCCATGTCCACAGTCATCCCTTACACAGGGATACATCGTACAGCCAGACTATGCACCTCTCTCCATCCTCATGTCCCTTGGAAAGACAGCTTGGCTGGCACAGCAGCTAACAGGACCACACACAGCTCTCATCCCTGCTCTGGTTTTTGCCCTCTGCTCCCCTAGGCTAGTGTTCCCACCCTAACTCCCATTAGTGAGCTGGGAGTGTCCTCTGCTTCCCACCCTCTGCCCCACCACGCTCTGTCTCCCCCATCTCTTTTTCCAGTGAGGGATGTGTGTGTGATGAGAAGCCTAGTCACATCTGGGTTTTGCCCTGTCTGTACACTGGATGTCTTCCTTCCGTTTTCTTCCAGTTCTTAAGCTGCTGGAGCAGACCAGAGCCACCAGCCAGAGCCAGACATCTGGGGAATAAGCAACCAAACCCACGTGGGCAAGCCTGGACAGAGCTGCCAGACACAGCTGCTCCCAGCCCAGGCAAGGGCGATGCCACCTTCCCCTGACTCGGGGGACAAAGCCACCAGCTGGAAGCGGCTGCTGGTGCCACCCAGTCCCAGCACAGCCTGTTTTGTCCGACACAGGCAGGGCTGTGATGGTCACATCACGTCACGGGGTTTGGCTGCGTGCGGCTGTGCTGGGAACAGCTGGGAGGCTGGGCTCCTCCTCACACAGCCCTTTAAATTGACCCTATATGTGCCTTATTCTCCAGCTTGCTTTGTCACCACTGAAATTAGTGACTCCCTTCTTCTCCAAAACAGGAAGGAACACATAATGGCATAAAAATTAAGATTTGCCACATGTAATCCTAGGATTACATGCAGAAATAGCTCTGGTCTCTGTCCCAAGCCCCCAGTCCAGCCAGGATCCAGGAGAACTAGCACTGCACTTTTATTATTCCTTCTTCCTTCCCTCCTTTTCCCCATCCGAGTACTTTTCCCAGCCCTCCTGCCTCCACACTCACCAGGTGGCCAAAGCAGCCTCTTCCCGTGGGCAGGAAAGCTGCCCATGCAGGTGCTCCTGCTGTGATCCAGAGGCATGAGCAGCCCTGGAGGCAAGGTGGTGCTGCCTGGAAGAATTAAAAAAAAAAACAAAATCAGAGTAAAGGGAAACAGAGTGGAGGCCAGAGGCTTACCTGAACAAGCAGGGGCACGGAGGCAGTGAGCACTGTCAGAGTATGGCCTACCTGGTGTGGAGGTGCCAGGCTTTGCAAGGCTCCCTGCAGGAAGGTCCTTCTCCAGAAAGGATAGCAAGTAACTCTTCAAAGGAGGGCAACCAATTCCTACAAGAACCAGAGAACTGCCAAGAAAATGTGAGCATTGTATCACACACATCTCCAGATCCAGGCTTTGGGGAGTTCAGAGCTAGGTCTGAATTTGAAGAGCTCCCCAAAATCATAATGCAAATCACCCTTGGGCTGGGCAGGGAGGGACCAGGATACAACCCTGCCCTGATCCATCCAACAAGTGGATGGTCAGAGCCCCTGAACTCCCTAAAGCATGGGGGCTGGCTTGATATCTGCTGTTCAAGCCAAATCATGCACTGAATCGGCTTCTTCTGGAGGAAAAAGAGAAAGAGTAGTGACTGCCTGGGGTGCACCAGAACCTGTCACCCAGCAGCTGGGCAGCACCAACCCCGCAGTGCCCACGCTAGCAAGGGAGCAGAGATGCACAGTGCAGAAACTCCGCTGCACGGTCCCCGCTCTCCAGACACCTACACACTGCCTCCACAACTGCATTCCAGTATCAACCTCCCATCTTCCTGAACAACTCCGTGCAACAGGGAAAAACAACAAAACAAAGTTCGTGCAATTTTTTTTTTTTAAACCAAAAATAAATGACTCTTGAACTGCAAACAAACACTGTATCTCTATCTCTCAGTCATGTGTTTATTTTCCTGGGGAAATCTTTCCTGTATCTGTGTCCTGGTCCTAGATAAGAGACAGGGAGAGCTCAGCAGGCAGAGGCTGTGCAGTCTCTGCCTGCAGCCAGCTGTGCAGCTTGGAGACCTTTTCTTAAAGAAACAGCTTAACTTAATCAAGTTTAATGGCCTTGCCTTGTTAATGAACATCAGCCAAGCTCCTCTACCCAAGGGCAAAAAGTAGTGGGAAGAAGAAAAGCCATGTTTGTGCTGTGGGAGGTGGGCTGCAGAAGGTTTGTTTTTCTTACAGTGGATCAGCAACACAGACTAGTTAACCCCAGCTGGTTTTGATCAGACAAGTATTTCATGGTGTCTGCAGCTTGCTGGGCAGAGCCTTTTCCAAATCCTACACCACTGAGCTCTGCCTCCATGAGGGCAAAAATAAAAAACCTACTTCTCAGCTGGATGAGGCACCAACCTGTACCTTGCCCACAAGAGCTGAGGCTCCTGAAGAGGCTGGTGCAAGAGGCGTGCAGGGCCGCAGCGATGAGTAGCTGGATATGGCAGAGGCACACCTTCTGGGGAAGGAAGGAGCAGTGCACACATTGCTTCTCTCCAGATACCAGACACTGGACTCAAGGCCAGGTGTTCTTGGGTAGCCTGGGCTGCAGAGGGAAAGGAAATTCCTGGGTCCTTGGTTAGGAACATGCAGAGGTTGAGGTGAAGCTGAGCATCCTGGAACAGTCTAGAGATTGAAGGGAAGCAAAAATGCCCATTAAATCCCTCTGTGAGGGGAGAGTAGGATCTTCACTGACCGTTCCGCTATTTATTCAGCTAACAAAGCACAGAGCAGTGACCAAAAGTAACACCACTGCTTCCCAAGCAAGTGCCCAGTGCACTGAGACTTCAGTCTTCTCTCCAAACCACACCATACGGAAATACAGTATCTTTGTGAAGAAGCATCCTCTCCCTCCTCCTGCTGGGTAAATGCAGCAACATTTCTCTGGGATCCCAGATATATCAGATATATCACAACAGATGGGTCCTGGCAGGTAGGACCCAGCAACAGGACAATTCTCATCAACAGAGTGATGCCAAAGCAGTGAGGACCCTCTGGGATTCAAATTGTGCCCCTGGGTGTGTTGAAAAGCAGTATATAAAATTTAAGTGATCTCAGAGCAAGACAGAGGTTTTGAGACTGTATTGGCCCTCTGGCATCACTGTTACAGGGCCATGTATTGCAGCAAAACAAGGGTAGTAAGAGGATGTGACATTTTTATGGGACTACCCCAATCATCCTGAGCCTTGAAACCAGAACAGCCAGTTCCTTAAGGCAAACAAACTGCATTATCTGAGCAGTCCCAGCCTCCCAGGCTGTAGCAAAGACTGGTTAAGCCCAGAAAAGTCTTTCTGCAGAGGCCAGTCAGATACAAGGAAGTCTCTCCTGCATGAAGAGACAATGCCATCCTGTGGCTGGTTGGGAATACTGATTTTCCGCAATGGTTTTCCAGCAGCTGTCACTTTGCCCTTCCTGGTCAAAGAGAGGCCCACTAGAAGTGACAAATAAACCCTCCTCAGAAACTGCAAATAAGGTGTCTCATTTGCCTTTAGCTCTGAAATACAAAGCTCATACTGCTTAAGAGAATATTCCCTGCTCCCAGGTGGAATTCGGCTTTAGGATGGGATTGTTTTGCTGCTGCACAGGAAAAAGTCAAAGGGAACAATCATGCCTGTTGATTTTTGGAGCAAACACTTACTTTTAGAGTGGCTGTGTGTGAGACTAGTCCTCCTCTCACTCTCAGTCACCTTCCTGATGACTTGGCTGTGCCCTTTAACTGAACAACAAACTGAAATCTGTCCTTGCCTACAGACAAGTGGGCAACGTGGAGAGAGCACTTCACAGTGAAGAACCCTCATGGCTTTCCTGTGTCCTTCTCTCATGCACTGAGCACAGAGCCTGCAAAACTCTTCAAGTGCAATTTTCCTTTCCACTCCTCTCGCCATTAGTCTCCTCCTCCCCCAAACCAGGGCTTGGATATCCTAACACAGCTCAGATGAGTCTCTGCCTGCCCACCCACCCAAGAGGCACAACCCTGAAAGTACTATGTAGAATGTAGTCCTCACCTTTGAGAGACAATGCCCTAGCTTGTTCTCCTCAGCCAGGTCCTAGCAAGGACAGATCAGTTAAGTGCTTCACAAAGTCACAAAGAGATCACAGTCCCCATCCCTGTTTTGGAGCAGACACCAAAGACCTAATCTGCACAGCCCTGCTCCAGGCCTGGGTAATGCTCCCTCTCCATGTAAATAGTGTAATAGGAAGGAAAATAATTCTGCCACACAAAGCAAAGAAGACAGAAATATTTTAAGACCTACTTTATTTGCAATTTTTTTACTTCCTCCAAAGTCTGGGAAGGATTCTTTAAAATGTATTACTCAGCCTAGCACTGGGACAGAAAAGGCATTAAGACATGGGACAACCATGTTCCACTGTGCTCAGACAAGGGAGCCTTTGAGCAAGCAGCATTTGGTGAGCTCACACTTCTTCCCTGCCTGGAGCTGATGGTCCAGAATTTTAGTATCTTCTCAGGGAAAGAAAATAAACCTCACCTTTATGGCTGTGAGTAAAATGAAGAAAAAATAGCAGTCAAATGTGAAACAATGCACTAGGACATGAGGGAAAGTATGCAGGATCAGTTTAACTCCAAGAGATGCTCATTTTAGAGGTGGATGACAAGTGTTATCATTTCAGCATCACTACCTGCCACACTGCTAATGAAAAAGCAGAAGGCAGCAGATGGAACAATTGCTTAGAAAATTTTGCTCACGGTCTGTAAGCAAGGAGTACAGAGAGGCAGATTTGGGGAGCAGAGCCTGGAGGAAGGTAGCCCTTACACTCACCCTGTTCTGGGCCTCACCCCAGAGTGTGAACATGAATATACTGCACGTCTCCTTAGGTTTTCCTTTGGGCTGGGAGACAACACAAGCAAAATAGCAAGATTTTAACCCAGACAGATGCAATACTGAAGGTTGAAGAACCCAGTCTACAGAACTCACCTGAGTTAATGAGCCTTCCCAGCAGACTGACAACATTTCCCAAAGCCCAGTTTGCAGAAAGAGTAGGGAATGTGCCCAGATAATGAGGAGAACCACAGACCAAGAAAGAGAGAGGAGACAGTCCCAGAAAAGTTCTCTCTGATGTAAATTAGGGGGCTATTATTTGTTAGTAGCCCAAATTTAATTTGTTTTAATTTTCTGAAATGGGATGGCACCAGGAAGGACAGAAATAAGAGGAGTCTGCAATCTGGGTTTCAGAAACAATAGCATATGTTAAAGCTTGTGTTACATAACGTTCATAGAAGTTGCATGTATTGGATCAAGCAGGTCCTTGTCATGTTTAGCCAAGCAGAGTGTCTACAAGCTGGATGTCCCCACAAGCCCAGGAACATCACCCATCAGGAGCTCCAAAGGCTGGAAGCAGGCTGGGCTGCAGATGTCCCTGGGTGCATGTTGGTCAGCGATTGTCTCCTTTGTATTGGAGAAAGCTGTCTGAACCAAACTTTGTTAAGAAATACTGAATCATTATCTTTGGGTATTGTCCTGCACAGAGTTCTATTTAAGCCCTGATCTTCTTCCCTGATAAAGACCTCTTCTTCCTCCTCAAGATTGGCTCATTACTGGAAGACTGAGGAGAGATCTTTATCTCCATAAAAGGGATGAAGAATTCATGTCCTCTCCATGGCTCCCAGTTCACATGCTAGGAAAAGATCAATTAATTTCTCTTACTAAAGTGGCCAGATCAGATGCTAGGAGCCTAGCACTGCCTGCCTCTAATACCATTTAACTCTCTAATAAACAGAGACTTTAATTATAATCAGTCTTTCAGACACTCCTAATTTAAATCAAACCTCTATCAAGCTTGGAACACAACAGGACTAAGCCATCTTCAATCCCAAAATAAGCCTGTACAGAGAGATGTACCCCAAGGTGTGCACTGAAAGCCAAGGTAAAGGCTACATGAGACAGTGAGCCAGCATCCCAGTGTGACTCCTAGTGAGTGTTCCTTTAGGTGTTCCCCTCAGAGAGCAAGAGATCAAGACAGCTTCACCTCAAGTACCTCTGCCCACAAGAATCAGGGAGACATGAGCTCAGGTCCTCTGGATCCCGGGGGGACAGAGTAAGAACAGTAAGTTTTCTTAATGGATCATTTTCCTCTCAAATGAAATGTGTCAGAGGGCAATCCCTCAAGCTCCAAGGAAAGACATTCCCTCCCTGTGTTTTCCCCAGGCTATGAAGAAGAGCTAACCAGCACACCAGCTCTGCTGCTCACCTCTCGAACTTGCTCTCCCTGTACTTCCCGTTGAGGTTGGCCAGGTGACAGCCCTTGTACCACCACGCACCATGGTGTGTCAGGGCACAGTTGCTGAGAGCCACATCATTGTCCCTGTCCCGTGTTGTGAACTTCCAGCCATTGAGGTAGGTCACTGCATCCCCTAAGGGTAGGGACCAAAGACACAGATAGGAGTAAGTTACTACAGCTTCTCAGCTTCAGGGCTCATCCACCCTTCTGGTGGGACACAGCAGGCCTGGCACGGGAAAAGCCACAGGAGACGTCTGGACACTAATTTCTAAAGCACTGCTATTAGAGGGCATGTCCAAGGGCTGGATCCTCCCAGCTGAAGATCTAAACCTTATGGCAAGAGGATATTAAAGGATAAATTGAAGACTATGGACACAACACCAATAGTAAGGATTACCAGTGGCAGAAGCCAGCATTGCTGTTGAGCAAACTCCCACTGAATAAAAGACACCTTTTTTGCACTCTCAGCTGGGAAGCCCCAGAAGTTGCTGCCCCATCAGCACAGGTTACCTCATGGAAACTCTTCCCAGCTCACCTTAAAGGCTGGCATTTCCCTGTATTACAGAGCCCTCTCTTCCCCATGAACTAGCAACTCTTTCTCTTGTTTTCAGCATGAGACAGGCCCACGGGCACACTCTTCTCAGTCTTCCTAGGAAGACTTTTCTCCTCAAAGAGAACCACATCTGATCTAACCTGACCTAAGGAGCTCCCACACTACTGGCAAAACAAATACACAGGTCCCAGCATTTGCTCCCCTGTGCAGAGACAGCACAAAGCCCTCCTCAGCAGCACTGCCTCCGTAACTCCCCACTGACAGTCTGTACCTGGCCCTGCTCGAGGCAGCCTGGAAGAAGTCACAGACAGCACAGCCAGATTCACTGGCTTTCCGCAAATCCACACGGCGCTCATAGCAGATGGAGCTGCTGCTCGTGAGGTTGTGCAGCTTGTCAAGACCTAGAAATAAAAAACAATTACTCTTAAAAGGGAGAAGCCTGTTTACCTTTGCAGTCATAGATTCTCACCCCATGGCCATTTTGGTTAAATCTGCTATTTCCTGCCTCCCTCCTTCCCTGCTTGAGGCTTCATGACAATTTGCCAAGTTTATTCTGTCTTACCTCAGTTTCTGACAAGAGACAGAAGTATCAGAAAAAACAAAAAAACTTAACCAGCACAAGACTGACTGTACTGCAACATTATTTTCTCCAGAACATTTAAAGACTCTTACTCCAAAAATCTTACCCTATTTAATGCTGGATTCTCTGATTCTCACATTGCTCTCTAGCAGAACAAGACAGACAGAAAATGACTGAGTACACCAGTCTCCTGGCCTTTGCATTTTCACAAATAAAATTTCTTTGTTTCCCCTCTCATAGGAACACACAAGTCTGAAATAAACAGTCTAGAGTTTGGCTTGCTCTGGGACTGTTCCAAAGCCCAAAAATGTCAGTGGAAATACTTCGTGGGCAAAGCAAGGATTGCAGAGTGAGCACTCATGAGAGGATGAGGAGAGACAAGGAAGATGGGGACGAGAAATGCTCATCCCAACAAAAACGCAGACGAAAAGGCAAAGTGTTCAGGAACAGACAACCTCAGTTGATCATAGAATCATTAAGATTGGAAAAGACCTCCAATATCATTGAGTCCAAATTTTATGATGGTACATTTCATCTGAGCAGGGCACACACAGGAATCCACCTCCATTTTCTGGCTGCACATAAGTACTGGGGTGAATACTTAGTTGTGCAAATTTTACAGTTTACTTTCCACAAACCTGAGCATGGTCTAAACACTTAGACAAAACAAGTTTAGAGACAAGATTCATGAGGCCTTTGGGTTTCTAAACTTCACCAAAATCAGAGCGGCTTGGCAGTAACACACAACAATTTGTTTCAGTGGAGAAAATCACTTCTCACTGAAAGGTGAAAAAGGTAATAAAGATATTTTTCTCTGGTTGTTTACGGAGATTGCTATCAGAGAACCTCAGACTCACTCTTCCATGTCCACACACACTCCCCACCTGAAAGCATCTGTGCTTCTGTCTTCAGATTCCTTTGAGCTGCTCAACACTTCCTGTGTTCAACACTCAACACTCCTCTGTGGCCAGAGTTGAGGTGCACACTCACAGCACTAGCAATGAAAATACTAACAGGCATCAGCTGAACTGCGTTAACTGTACATACACATAACCCTAGACTGTAGGTACATCAGCATCCACCACCCTCCCTAAAACAAGCCACTCCATCCAGGAAGGAACACAGGAGTGCAGCAGAGCAAAAGGTGCCTCAACTAACACCTGTGTCGTGTCCGCAGGATTACATTCATCAAACAGCAGGAAGAGGAGCAGAGCAGCACTCACTACCACCTGCCTCTGTCAGTGCTCATGTCACAGTGCAGCTGCAGGGGCTGCTGCCACCCCCGCTCAGGTAAATGGGGCACACGCTGCTGGAGGCATTTCCGTCCCGCTGCGCCTGGCTGCCGTCTGTGGGACACTGGTAGGGGAGGCTCACTGTGAGAACAGAGAGGGCAAAACTGCCAATCAGCAAAGCAGGCAACAGAGCTGGAGGAAGCACTTCACCCCCTTGGGAAGCTCCTACGGACAATGGTACTGGAAGAGAAGCACAGAAAGCAGCAGCCCCCACTACACTCACACAGTGCCCAGCTGCATCAGCAGGTAGCAGCTGGCAGCCCTCCCCACTGCCTGGGAGCTGGCACACAGATGGGGTTCCCAAGGCTGAAGGAGACAGAACCACAGAATACTCGAATGGTTTGGGTTGGAAGGGACCTTAAAGCTCATCTCATTCCAACCCTATGCCATGGCAGGGGTGACACTTAGCTAGATCAGGTTGCTCAGAGCCCCACTCAGCCTGGTCTTGAACACTTCCAGGGATGGGGCAGCCACAGTCTCTATGGGCAAACTGTGCCAGCACCTCATCACCCTCTGAGGAAAGAATTTCTTCCTGATCTCTAATCTAAACCTGCCCTCTGTCAGCTTAAAACCATTGCCCCTTGTCCTGCCACTACCTGCCCATATAAAAAGTCCCAGCCTTGGCTCACAGGAAGAGCAGGAAGAGGAGCCCTTATTTGTAAAGGCAAGAGTGGCAGAAAATAGGGACTTTCATTTCTCTGCATTTCACAATTAATTCACAATTGGCAGCCCTGTGGGCACTGGCACAGTACAAGAGGTTCCCACAGCATGCTGGCATTAAATGTTTGATTTGCTGCCACTCTGGTGTGCATTTCCTGACCTCTGAACAACCTGGGCAGCTACCCAAGGCCCTGAGATTACTAACACTGCCGTGACCTGTCATTACTAGGACATGCAGAAAGATCTCTTGCATATCATCCTCTCTCCTGTCCACTGGCAGCTCACCAGCAGGCTTTCTCCTGTACTTGGCTATACACTGCTGACCAGTGTGGACAATCTCCACTCACACTGTTCCACTGTGCTCCCAAGCCTCCAGATTGCGTGGCTTAGAACAGACACTCAGCCAAAAGTAATACCACTGATTTGTTAAATGGTTTGCTTATGATCACAGTTTTCCTGTGCATCTGTGGGACATGAACTCTGTCTTTGATCTCTACCATGAAGCACAACAGCCATTTTCTCAACAGGGGAAAAATGCAACATCCAAACCAATTCCTACCTGTTGAGGAGGTGCTGTCTGTCTTTCTGCTCTGGTGATCTCCCTTGTAGGCCATCACAAAGACAGTGTACCTCACTCCTTCCAGCACAAACCATTGTTCACTGGGACCCAGCTGTACTTCCTGCCAAGTAACAGAGATCAAAGCTCAACCCAACTCAGAACAGCATGTAGCTTTTCTGGACCACAGTGACTCATACGCCATACGCATTTCTTGTAGAGGCTTTTCTTGTAGAGTTCAGATGGGCAAATTCACCACGTATTCTTGAAGCATGGTGTCCATCTCAGAAGGAAGATTTGGGGCAAGGTGTCAAGAAACACTCCTAGGACACTGAGGACACCCTGTCCCTGGTGCATGCTGCCCTTCCAGGTAATAACAAGTTAGAAAAGTGAAGAGGCAACCATGTTTTCTGCACCCAAAGATCTCTTGGGAAGGTGATTCCACTGCCACAAAGTCCCTCAACAGCTTCTACTCATGACAGCAGCACGTAGCCTTCCTGGAGCTCTCCCTCCGTGGGTCACAGAGAGCATAGATTCCCCCTCAAAGTTGTTTTTCTGTGGTCCACACACCCACAAGGCTCAACTGGCAGAGCCCATAATCACAGGGGTGATTTCAGTGGGGTCTACAGGCCTGAGGAATTCAAGGAATTCAGTGTACCTCACTGGTACCATCTTCACCCTGGTAAGTCAAAGAACCTCTGCTGCAGGAGGAATCCAAGTAGCCACAGCAGTAGAATGAGTCACATCTGATGCACGGAGATTCTTGGGAGGATCAATCTCTATTCAGAAAGAAACATTAAGTCCCACTACATAAATGAAAGACACACACTGCAGTACAGGGCTTGGGCTGAACTACAGTTGCTTGAAAGTCACCCAGTGGCCTTCACAGCAAGCAGCAGAAGCCTAGATCAAACACTGCAAGGTCTGCTACAGATCTGGCTGGGATGTTCTCTGAGTCCTGCAATCAGCTCAACTGTGCAGTGTCCAGGAGCTCCTGGCATGTCTGCCTGAGGAGCCTCCATCAGGCTAATCTCTGTGGAGCACTCACAGATAGGACAGTTTTGGGCTCTATGCTCCAGGCCCGGAGGACGGTCCTAACGTGGCCTGCTGAGAGCCCCTGCACCTTGTTCCCCTACTGCAGATGAAGAATGACTTCACAGGCTTTGTTGTTGTGCTTCAGTCTTCTTCAGTAAATGCAGGAATACAAAGAAACCCAGAGCTTTACAATTCAGTCTGTGCTGGGTATGGGACACCAGCTCCTTCACTGGCATCAAAGACTTAGCCAGACTTTTCCTGAGCAGTCAGACTGCCCAAGGTCAGCATGAGGAAAAAAACAGAATTATTTTAATGCAATGCCAGTTCACAGCAGTTGTCAAGAAGTGTCTTACAAGGTGCCAACAAGGGGGTTGCAGTGCTTCCCTCAGGATAAATGCAATTTTTAAATCTAGAAAGTAACAACACTGGAAGCTGCTTCTCCCTAATTCTCATCCTGTGCTTGCTATATTCTATATATTTTGGGAACAACTTAAGGAAACAATTTGATGAGTAAGGTTTTACGGTTTTTCCAAGTTTTACAGAGAAGGTCCTTGGTGGGCAGTGCTGGCCTCCAGGGAAGAGTGCTCCAACCCTGAAGTACACCTTAGTTTATATCAAACTATAACCAAATACTTTATCTCAATTCCCTGCTCTTCCACAAATCTCGCTGGAGGACTGTGGTCATGTTGCTGCCTATCTACTCTGTATAAACCAGGCAACAAAACTTCCCAGGCCTTGAAGAATGAGGATAAGCGTAACAAAAATGATAATGCATCAGTGAAATAATGCAGTCGTGAAAAGGCCACAAAAAAACCACAAGGCCATGCTTTGTCTGTCTTAGATAAATGAGAGGAGTTGAGCAGGGTGGCTCCTCCCAGGAAATGCTGCACTCCTCATGCACAGTTACTGCTTAAAGCAGATAAAAAGGCAGAGAAGAAGAAATCAAAACACCAAATGTAAGAGCAGGGACAGTAGCACCGTAATTCACACCCCATGTTGTTTAAAACGCTGTCTATTCATCACAACCAAACACCACCTTTCACTGGGCTCGTGAGTTAAGCAGTAGTCCATTACCTAATGAACCCGTGCTTCATTTGGGAGAGCACTACACAATTGCTTTAAGTGAAACCAGGAAACCTCCTCAGAGCCGCTCACTACATGTGTACCTCCAGCTGGACAGGAGAGGGAGCTAACAGGTACCAAATCCACCCCAAGAAGCAAGGGATGGGAATGATCGCCTCAGAGGCTGCAGTCTCACAGCACTGCCCTTAAAGGCCAGCTGGCAGTTCCCATGGGTTCAGGAGGCCGCCGCAGGGCAGCTCCCTGCTACAGCCGGTTTTAATGCTAGGGAGTAATCAGCCAGCACCTTGAGTGAGAAAATGTATTTTTTTTTTCACCAGAAGTTGTATTGTTTTAGCAGAGGTATCATTTCTTTGGTGCAGATATTTCAAAAATATCACTACTAATGTTAAATGCATTCCCTCTCCCAGCAGTTTCACTTCATGTGGAATTTCCAGGTGCCTCCATTTTCATGCCAGTTCAAAAAAAACAATAAAAATTCAATTTGCTGAAACTCTCCTTGAATTTATAGTTCCAGATAGGTTTAGCCCTTTGGCCTCAAGAGATTTGTCCCCATTTGTCCCCATCAGCTGCCCTTGACCTCTGTAAGCACTGAGGAACTCTTTGGTATTTTGCCCTAAATCCAAGCTTCAACTGTTCTATCTCACACCAGCTGGATTCATAAACTAGAAAAAGTACATTAGCAAGGTCAATTGATACGGAGTAACCCCGAATGTTCCAGTACATCACAATCCTTATGGCTAACTGAACAGGATAGATTTAAGCATGCTTAGCAGCCTCCTAGGACTGGCTTAAGGTCACGGGTCAAAGGGCAGGCTTTATTTTTAACTGTCTCCAATGCCAAAATGGTTTCATTTTGGTTGTTAAGCCTCTTTTTTTGTTAGGTTTGATAGCAGCACATGAAGCACTGCATGCTTTTGATTAAGGACTAGTGAAATAGGGACCATCAGCTGTCATCACTCTTGTATTATGACATCTGCCTCTTCTATAATCATCTACAGCAGCAATCTCTGTTACAGAAGCCTATATGCATGTATTTAAATGACTAAATTTAATGATTTAAGTGGGGTTACCATGGTGCATCTTCAATATCCAGCAATGCAAGAAGAGCTCATAAAACATAAAATAACAAGAGCAGGGTCCTTCTGTTGGGAGGAAAGGGTTAAAAGTGGAAGAATGGTGCGGAGGATGGTACATTCAGTGACCTTGCAGCTGGGAATGCCCAGGCCTGGAGAATAACAGTGTGGGAAGCCCCATATATTATGCCTACTGCTGTTTCATCCTCTGTCTGTTTTGACAAGTAGAATTTCTGTGTAGACATAATGTCTGGTGTTTGGAGAGACTTCGAGGCACTCTCACAGACGTGTTTAAGCTCTCTGTTTTGGGAGAGAGGAGATCAAAGCTCAGAGATCACAAAAAAGCCCAGAGGAGATCACAGCATGGTGGTAAACAACACGTGCATGGGCCCTTGGCACTCCCGCTTGTGTGTCTCTGCCCAGGTGTTGCTTCAGGATCCTCCAAGTTAGAGAAGTAATGAAATAAACTTACTCTTTGCACTTCAGCCATGGTTTTGTGGTTGTTCCAGATGCCTGCCTGTGTCGACTCACACCTTCCCTCCCATTTCCTTTCCCTTCTGTCCACAGTTACCTGTGAGAGTGTCAGTGGTTGCCCTCTTGCTCTGCTTGCTCCCCAGCTCAGCTCAGAGATGGATGGTGAACTTCATGGCTGGCTTCAGTCCCAGCAGGGTGGCAGTGCTCCTGTCCTTCCCCACCCCTATTTCCTTGGTGTGCCCATCAGCAGAAGTGTAGCTTACCATATACCTGTCCATGGGAGCTTGGACTCTGTCCCAGGAGATGGTGGCTGAGTCCCTTGTCACTTGGTCAGTTACCAGATTCTTTGGGCTGTCCATTTCTATGAAATAAAGTGCAGAGTAAAAAGACACATACTCCCCTTAAAATTTTTTTATTTTCAAAGCCCCATGATCCTACCCTCAGGAAACAAAGGCTGACATGGACTAAGTCATCTGTGCCTTTACTGTGTCTCAGTGGCTAATGACCACACTTGCTACTGACAATGCAGAAGCGGAGCAAGACAAGGTAAGGCACTGAGGCACAGCCAGACAAAGCCCTCAGGAGTAAAACATCAACTAGAGATACAGAGAAGAATGACTGTGCAGAAGAAGGTCCAGCTGAAATTTCAGGCTATGTCAAACTTAAGTTCTTATGAACCTTAAGAGAGATCCATCAGACTAGTTATTTGGGAGCAATCATGGCTCTGGATTCCTGGATGATGTGGATGCAGTGAGGCAAAGAAAAAGATGTGAGAGCCTGAGCCAGCACCAACAGCTTGCTTCCTTTAACAGCCTCTCCCACAAATATCTTGAGCTCTGAGGTGCCAGCAAGGTGTAACACTTCTCCATATTATGACTGAGAAAGGAAGTCCTTGGTAAAAGAAGTGGCCAAAGCAGAACATAATCATAGCTAATCGACCATGTGAAACAACATTACTCCTTCCACAGCTGCAAAATCACATTCCAACGTTTCCACAGGTCACTCAGGACAGTGTTTTTGCCTGCCCTCTTGCTCTGCCTGCTTCCTTTCCCTGCCCAGACACAGATGATGCAAACCACATCTGGCTTCAAACTAATCTGGATAGGAAGACTTGTGTCCTGCCCCATCTCTCCCTCATTTCCAGGAAGCAGCAGCAGTGTCCTCTGCCAATCAGGTAGGCTTCAGCCTAGCTAAGTGGTCAACTTCTGCATGCAAAAACCTTGATTATACAAATAAAATTACTGATAGTTAAGAGACTTTATATCCAGGCTTAAACCATTTCCTATTCTTTCATGTTTTAGGAAAAGATTATTAAAATAATGGTGTTTCCTCCCTTGTTTCATTAATGAATACTATTCTTATCAGTGACACTAGCTGAACTGGTGTCTAACATATGATCTGCAACAGGCCAGGAGAAAACAGGCCAGAATTGAGACCACCTCCTCAACATAGTGTCATGTAGAAGCACAAAGATTCCTTGGAATACCTGTCACTGCCTCGGTGCTGATTATTTTGCTTTCTCTGCCCAGAGGAACATGACATATTGAATGCCAGGTTTCAGTCCTGTCAGAGTCATGGTAGTCTTGTTCTTTCCTGTTTCTATCTCCTCTGTGTCACCAACAGAGTGTAGTTCACCATGTACCTATCTGTGAGAGCCTGGGCCCCGTCCCAGGAGACGGTGACTGTGTCCTCTGTCACTTGGTCAGTCACCAGGTGAGCTGGGCTGTTGATTTGTGCAGAGACAGTCAGAAGTGAAGAACACAGGCTGTCACAGTTAGGCTGTGCTGTGACCTGTGACACTGCTTACCCTCAAGGCTAGTTTCTTCCTTTTTCAAGTCCTGTTTCTGATCACACATTGACTGGACCCACAAAGCTGAAAGGTGACAAGGTCTGAGGTGGTTTGACAGGTCTGTCTTTAATTCTTACAGATGATTTCCTAGGAAACAGCACAGCCAGTCCTGACCTAGACAGAAGAGCCTTTACAAAGCATGATACTGTTTTGTCATGGTCACAAGCCTTCAAAGCTCACATACATGTCATCTGTCCAGAAAGTGAGAGAACAACCAAAGCTCTTTTGCCAAGAGCCCAGGGTGACCCAGGTATGCTTTTATTCATCTCCCTCCAGCAAATACCTGACAAAGATGAGTCTTGTCAGTGCTTGCCACCACTTTCAATGGATTCAGATGTTCAGATTTACAGTGCTGTTATAAATTGGAAACACATCAGGAAGGTCACTACGCATCCTTAACCAGGACTGGCAACGTAAGAAAAATTGAGAAACCATGATTACTCATTCTATTACAAAAAATGGTACCTGCATGCTATTAATCTCTCTGGACTTCAATTTCTTCATCTGCATAAGGGAGCTGAATATTTCCCTATCTCATGATGAAGGATAAACAAATTAACCAATTAAAATAAGACTATACAAATACATACAAGACACTGCTGCAAGGGTTTGTTTACCCTAATCCTTGTTAGTATTTACAACACAACCCATTCGTAGTCCCTACACGTAATTAGAATCATTCTGTAATGATGCTGGATAGGTTTCAAAGCAAAATGCACTAGCCTGAAGACTTGATCTGTTAAGCCTGAATCTACCTCTGCTATTAGACTTAGGGTGGGCATACTGAGTGTCAAGGCCAAGCTGAGCTTTAAGTTATACTCAACAAAGTCTATTGCCCACTTACCTGTCACAGCCTCAGTGCTGGCCTTCTTGCTCTGCTCTTCTCCCTTCCTTGCCCAGATGTAAATGATGTACTTTGTGCCTGGCTTCAGTCCTGCCATGGTAGTGACATTCTTGTCTTTTTCCACCTTTCTCCTCCATGTCCCCATTAGCTGAGGTGTAGCTCACTCCATCTGTCCACTGAAACCTGGACTTTGTTCCAGAAAACAGTAATTGCATCCTCTGTCACTTCATCAGTTAACACCTCAGTCAGGCTGTTGATTTCTACCAGAAAAAGTCATAATTACTTGAAGTTTTAGTACAATGTTGTGGCAATCACAATGGTCTAAAGACACAGACAACACAAGTTTTATAGTCAGAGGTAGTGAGCTTTATTAGACTATCACATTCATTTGGAAAAACAGATGAGATTTGGGAAATGATTCTATGTCTCAAGACCTAAAAAGGGTCTTGTGTATCCCAAAGCTTGCTTATTTTTTCCTCTCCAGCCCAAACTGGTAAATCTAACAGAAGTTTTATCTTTAGCTGTAAACTGTGTTTTGATCATGCAGTGTAAGTAACTGGTGCTTAAGCGAGTCACCACTGGATATCACCATTTGTGGAGCCAAGGCATTTTGTACTGCTGGATACAGTGCAAGGAAGGTAAAACAAGTGTGCTAACTGCTTCCATGTCCTGCCGTTCTTGGTACACTGGTAACCACGTCAGCATGTCAGTGCCAAGGTGGCTGAGTCAGTCATCCCTCTGCCCTGTGCTGGGTGAGCTGGGCTGCTGGTTTCTGTAGAACAGTTGAGAGTGAAAAATATGGATGTCCAAACAAGGCTACTCTTGCTCCTTCCCCTCAAGGGCCTACTGATTTCTTCCACCTCTCATCCTTTATTTCTTACCAAGGATGGGCCTGAACTACCAAGCTGGGGAGTGTGCCCAATTCTGAGATATTTCAGCTGGGGTCTAGGTCTCCTCCTCACAGTTACGAGAGCAGAGTTCTTTCTTTGGGAGAAACAAAAGCACAGCCACTGCCCGGGCAGAGATGGAGCCCAGGCAGAATATTGTGTTCCTATCTTTTGCTTTCTGAAGATCACAACATCTTGCCTAGGTTGTTCTGGGAATTAACCAGAAAAAAATCCAAATCACCTGCTCAGAATCTGTGAAATGCAGCTCTCTCTATCACTTTCACCCTCCTCCCACTGTTACAATCCTTCCCCTGCCCTGTTCACAGCTGGAAACACAACATTAGATTTCAGGAGTCCTAAGTTCTTATCACAACACAACCTGCAGGAATCTGGCCCTTTGAGGACAGTGCTACAACCCATGACCTTTACAGAGAACATGTTTTTTTGGTTGGTTTGTTTGGCGTTTTTTCTTTGCTGAACTGCTAAATACATCTTAGCAGCCTGAGCAATGAAGGTCTTGCAGATGTCTTCCAAATTATTGAACAGCATTTCTTATTCTGCTGGAGGCTCTAAACTCCAGGGCACAAATGCACAACAGTGACACTGTCATTTACCACACACCAGCTTAGCTGCACTGTGATTTACCACACATTAGCTATGGTAAAAGTTGTGATTTTCCACGTGTGTGTACTAATCTCACCTCTTTTGTGAGATGAAAATACATTACTTTTCATTTTAATGAAAGATGCTGAGGCTTGTTTGTGCCACCCTAGAGCAGCACATGCTGGGAATTGGGAATTTGAATAATCACAGCTCAGCTCGTTAGCAGTATGAGATGCTCACCTGTGGCATGAAAAATCAAGCAAATTATTTTCTTGTGTGATATGAAAATCAAGTTTGTTCTTTAGTTCTAATCACACTGCAGCTGGGTATGGGCTGTGCTGCTCTGCATATGCAGTGCTTTTAACTCCTTAACTCTGTGTGTGGTCCAGCAGCTGCCCAAACAGTCACCTGTACCAGTGAGAACATGGCTCGAGACAAAGGAGCAGCCTGAAACCAGGGAATTGACTGAGCTTCATCTTTAAGCATTTGACCGATCCCCTCACGTGAGAGCTTCAGACAGTCCTACAAATTCCTCCGAGGCATCTCCTGTTGTGTCCAGTCCAATTTATATGCTTAAATCTGTTGGTTAACATCCTGAGTGGAGCACCCCAAACACTCCCCTAGGTAATTTTGGTGAAGAAGTGCAAATTGCACATAGATATTTGTTAATAGTCAGTAGAAACTGCTTCAGTACACACAACCACACATGGATGGCTGGATTATAAAAATTCAAGAAGACAGAGGTTCAAGAAGTTTCCCAATTCAGCTGCAGACACTGCTGCAAGCACCTTTCCAATGGAAACTCCCTGTCACCAAATGACAGCGACTGTTTGGGAGATTTGATTTCCCACGTGTTTCTTAATTTATGCTATGATCCAAATAGATGTGTTTTTCCTTTTTAACAAATACTTTGTCATGATTATCTGTGTGAAATATGTATGAGCCTCATGTCCTGTTGGGAAATGCCAGAAGAGTCACACAAAGAAATGCCTGGAGATGATTTATGCAATTTAAAGGCAAGGCATGAATGACACATTCCAGCTGGTAAAGAGGTTTTAGTTTTGGCTGTGGTTTACTGTTCTCTTTACAAATAGTAACTGGTCCCTTGCCACAGAACTTGTCCACAACAGGAATCAGAATCTTAAGCTGAGCTGGAGACCTGTTCAGTCACACTAATTAGAATTATGTGATTTTTTTACCTCACTAAAAGTGTGTGCAAAGCAGGAGAAGCTTTACCAAAACAAGTAAAATTGATGAAGGAGTTTGAATTTCAAACTCAGCTCCCTGCAGTGCAGCTACAACTCACCTGTCACAGTTCTGGTGCTTGCCTTCTTGCTCCTCTGGGGCCTCTTCTCTGCCTAGGAGCAGGTGACATATTCCATGCCTGGCTTCAGATCCAGTAAGGTGACCATGTCATTTTCACTCCCCACCTCTGTTTCCTTGGTGTCTCCATCACCCAAGGTGTATCTCACCAGGTACCTGTCTATGGGAGCCTCCACTTTATTCCCTGAGACAGTGGTGGTATCTTCTGTCCCTCGGTTTGTTGTCACATTGGGTGGGCTATTAACTCCTGAGACAGCACTTCAAAGTGCAGGATTAGCAATCTCCAGTTGAATTAAACCACTACAATACTTGTCATGGCACGTTACAGGAGAAATTCTTCCCTGTGAGTGTGGTGAGGCACTGGAAGAGGCTGCTCAGAGAACCTATGGCTGCCCCATCCCTGAAAGTGTTCAAGGCCATGTTGGATGGGGCTTGGTGCAACCTGGTCTACTGAAAGGTGTCCCTGCCCATGGCAGGGGGGGGTTAGATGATCTTTAAGGTCCCTTCAAACTCAAACCATTCCATGTACACATTTCCTTCATTTTTGCCTTACTGCTTTGGCCAGCTAAAACAGTCACCTAGGTTTCCCCCTACAGCCCCTCAAGAAAGGCATCCATGAGAAGCCAGGAGAAAAAAGGAATGTTCTACCATTTAGATGAAGCCTTCCGTTTCTTTCTGCAGGCAGAGCTTGCAGGCTACCTGTCTCGCCTTCCATAGGTACTAACTTGAGGATTACCTTCTGGCTTGCCCTCTCCCAGCTCCAAGGACTTTCTCTGCCTCCACTGTCAGCCATCTGCTGCTCCTCCCTTTCTGCCTACCCTGCAGACCTGTCTCTCAGACTCCCTCAAGGCTTTGCTATTTTAGCTGATGAATCAGAATTTGGTGCTAGCTCTTGAAGTAGCTGGTATTTGTCTTAGTTGCAGCTCCTAAATTCCAGAGGTTACATAAGAATATGAGCAGGACTAGTCATTGGGGATTTTTTTTTCCTTTTTTAAGTAGTTTTGCAGCCCCCATGTCTGTCAAGAACAGCTTGAAAACACAAGTCAGGGGTGTTCCAAATAACCGGAGTCTACACAGGGCAGAACAGTCTTAAAATGACTATGTGGAGGTTGTAGGTTCTGTTGTTTTAAATAAATTTTCTTTTAATGGAATAATTTATGTGACAACCTCAGGAATGTCAGGCCTGATATGGGATTTTTCAGTCTTTGGAAGCAGCACACCTACCCTTTTGTAAGAGTTGAATTTCAGAAATTCCAGAATTTTGTAAGTAGAATGAGGGTTTAAAATTCTTCAAGCTCTCTTTTGCAATAGAGTAGCTCAAAAGTATTCTGCTTTTTTTTTTCAGAGTGTCAATGAGCCAACAGGGTTGTTATTCTATGCAGAGGCCAGCTTACTACGCTTATTCTGTGTCTGGATGGAGCCATTAGTCAAGTTAATGGTGAAGTTACAGTAAAAAAATCAAAACAAAAGACAGAGTTAAGCCTAGGTTGAGTGTTTAATATACAATGTAGGCAAGCTCAAACAAGGTATAAGCAGACCTGGCTGCAGGTCATGCATGAAGAAGCAGTCAACTGTGCACCTTTTGTGCTGGAATCTTGAGAGATCTGTTCCCAAACCCTGTAGTAACACGACTGTAGTAAAAGCAACTTGCCACATACCAGTGCTGCCCGTCACTGAGGATGGTTTCCCTTCTGGGTTGTCTTTCACAGGTGACCTCTTATTCTGTGCAAGGTTTCAGGCCTACAAAGTGCAAAAGGGAGCATTTACCAGCAATTAGGGAATACAGTGTTTTTTCTTGAAGAAAGCTATTTTGTTTAGTCTATCCAGCTCTAGGTTTGTAGCAGAGGGGAACACTAGATTTCTATCAAACTTCCATTTGTCTTTTCAATGACACCTTTGGTAGCACCTTTGGTCCAGGCTTGCCCTTAGGGCATATTGACTACAGCTGGTGGGGACCTCCATTATATCAGTGTTACCAGCTCTGAAACAGAAGAATACACTTTATTCCTAACAAGGACAGAATCAAATGAATGAATATGCCTTGAAGCTTGCTATCCACAGAGCATAACTTTCTCACTGTGAAGACAACCATCCTTATGGGATAGAGGAGCCCCAATAGATCTCACTGGCCATTCACACATGAGAGAAAAATTGTCTCAGGACTATGGTCTGACTGTCAATCATTCCTGCCACTTCTCTCTGCTCCTGCCTTGAAATACCCACAAGTACTCACCAGTCAGGATGTATCTGCTCTTAGGGTCATTGCTTTTGGCCACCATGATCTGCTTCTCATCCATCTCCACTCGGGATCTGGACCTCAGCTTGCCATAATCCACATCTGTTGGTGGATTCTCCCACTCCACTTCCACAGAATACTACATCTCCTCTGTCACCCAGATGGCATTGAGTGCAGACAGGACTGGGACAGACAGCAGAAGGATGTGGGGAAGCAGCATCAGCCCAAAAAAAGGTAAATAGAAGATAGAAAGTTGCTAAACAACCACCCTTCCCTGCCCAGTCTCCTACTCTGAGAACCGAGACATTTTCCTCAGCCAAACGGAAGAGTCAAGCCAAGTGCAGCACAATTGTTACTTCAACAGGCTTAGTTTTTCCCATGGTAACACTCCAGCTCTAGAGTTTGCTGGCTCTCAGCTCCCACCTGTTGTGCTAGAAGTAAGAAAAATGTCAAAATCACCAGACTTTTCACTGTTTTTGCCAAGTGCAAGCAGACAGCACAATGTCAGTTGCTAACCAAATGGCAGTTCAGTTTTCAAGAGACTGTTTCAAACACACAGCCTTTGCACACTCAACCTCTTAACCTCAGCAGGATCACACCCATTCAATCCTGGGAAGAGACTATGAGGAGAACTCACTGCTGCAGATGTGTCTGAAGAATGAGTACCTAGGAATGACACCCTGCCTCCTTTAAAGTCCTGCATCCAGTTGACCAGTGCATTATTCTTAATAACATGCTGCTTTTATCCTGCATGCTTCCATTCCTGGTTCTTGCAGCAGGCAACACTACAAATTCACTGGTGTCAACACAAGTAGGATTTGGATAAGAAAAATGGAAAGAAAGGAAATTTGCAATACATTCAGCCCTAATGATACAAATCTGGGAACAGATTCTTCAGAACACAATGGCAGAAAACTCCAGGCTGGGAAGAGAAAGTGCTCTCTAGCACTCTGTTCACTTCACGTGTTGAAATCTAACTTTAAAGATCTACAATGTCTGACTCTGAAGAAAAATACTGCCGGCTCCTACTTGTACTTGCTTCTAGGTGCTTGGGCTCACTGGCAATCCCCTTCTTCACATGATGAAGGGTGACATTGTACGTGGTGCCAGGGCACAGTCTCACAATCTCATAGCTGAGCTGCTCTTTGGGCATGTGGATTTGTTTCACCAACATCTCACACCCAGATGAACATGAGGTAAGGAGGTAATTATCCACATGAGTCATTGGATCCCAGCTGACAGCCAGAGTGCTCCCTGTGGAGTTCAGCACCTGCAGGTTCTGGAGAGCAAGGACTAAAAGAGAAACAAGGAAAAACATTGCAATGAGCATTGTGACTTGTTGCACAGCCAAGCATGAAAATTTTTCAAACTTGTTTTGAGTAAGAAAATGAAGAACTGGAGCTCCCAGGCTGTAGTCATCTTGGATCTGACCATTTTTTTCCACTCAACAATGTATCATTAGATACAAATGAATAATGCAGTCAGTAAAAAATACAGTAAATTCCTGGATGACTCTTTCCAGCTTCTAAACCCACATTGGCACAGGGAAAACTCTCTCACATAAAGCTCACCCTACCAGTGCATCTAGGAAGAGAAAGACAAGCCTAAACCCTCTTTTCCTATAACCGTCAGAATTAATTCAAAATGTCAGCTGGTCCCCAAAACTGGGGGGCACAGCTTCTCCACAGCAGAGGCAGAAAACTGAGCTCTTCTTACTGAGCACTGATGGAACAGACACTTGGTGCCTGGAGGAGAGCTGGGCAAATCTGCTGCACATACAGAATTCAGGACATCAACAGCACCTTAATTGCTTTACCACAAGACAGACAGCTCATCAGTGTCATGAAGCAGCCCTTGAAAGCAGTCCATGTAGAACATCTGTTTACCTTCAAGTTTACCTAATTTTAATTACAAGTGATGTATCACCATAAGCTGATCAAACCATGTACCAGTATTTCATTAGCAAGGCTCTAACTGATAGCAAAATATAGATAGATAGTGCCTGTAAAAAGGCACGTGTCAGCAACATGAGGTCAGATAATATCATGGGATTCTTCTCACTTGAAAGGCAGCACTCATTCCCATGTGTAGTTCACAGCTTTCACCAAACCCACCCTCACGACGTGCATGCCCCTGCTTTTAGTGAAAACTTTGTACAAAATATGACACTGTTCATCCTGTCTCGTGATATAGAAGCTGGATTTGAATAATCCAGCTTTGCAGCAAAATAATAAAGAACTTAAATACACATGGTATGGGTTATTCCTTGTCTAAGCAAAATTCAGAAGAGGATTGTATCTACCTCTCTGCTGTTCAACATGTCCTTGTCCTCTATTTCTCCTTCAGAAGGAATTGCAAAGTATTAATTATACTCTTGCATGCTTGATAGTAACTTGTAAATGTTCAGACATTCCCAGTTACCATGGCAACATAACAAAATATATTATTTCATGATCTGAGACACATAAAAAAGAACATATTAATAATGATAAATAAAGCCAGTGCTCAGTGCCTATCTCTCAGGATGCAGAAATCTAACCCAGGTGGGAATAGAAAGGACAATTTCACATCAATGGGAGAAGAGCACTTGGCTACAGCTGCTTAGATGGGAACCATTTGCCTTTGGACTGAAGAGTTTTTAGGCAGGACTGGAGCTGCAGTGTTCAGAAACAGTAACAAAATGGATTGTGCAATATGCATTAGCTCTGTAGCCCTTGTTCACTCAGAGAACAGAGGCCACTTCCACAGCCTGTAAAACAGCTGCAGGTGTTGTGGAAGGACGAGGATCCAAAGCTGGACCCAGACAGCCCTTTGGGAGAGGATGACTGGGCCACAGTTCTCTGGGAAAATTATTTCTGCTCTGGTAGGAACTCTTCTGCTTGCCACCTCTGTGAAGGTGCTGCCTCCTCAGCAGCAAATCTCAGTCTATTGACTGAGGAGTGCTGGATAGCCTCTGGATACTGTGGAAGAAGCAGGAGGAGTGAAGTTTTGAGCTAATAATCTTTTATTTAAAAGGTGAGTCTCTAAGCAGATAGATCAAGCCTGAGACGTGAGGGATGATACAGAGCAGATCAGACCCGGGAAGAAGGTCACTGCAAACCTTTACTGAGCAATACCTGCTGCTCAGTGTGTGCCTGCTACCCATGAGTTTTATCAAATCAACTCCTCATCAGCAAGCAGTGCACACTGCAGCAAACATGATTTTGCCTTCTACTGTCTCATTTGTATGTCCAGAAACGGACTCTGTCTCCCTATCTAATTAGAGGCTCCGTGCCTATTTTGCTCTCTCCTCCAGCTGCTGCACACAGGCTGGTGCTGGCACTACCTTTAACTGCATTTTCATCTTTCCCTAATTCAGCAATGTTTCCCAGGCAATTCTTGAAGACAAGGATCAGTCAGTCAGCAGAAACTCTTAAGAGGAATATGGTGACCCCAGGGTTGGCTTACCTACAGGATTAACCAAAAGCATATGGGAAGTAGAGAGGGAAAGTCAGACTGTAAGAATGAAGGGAGAAGTGATTCCCAGGCACGTCTTACCCTGGGAGCAGTCAAGGCCAGAGAAGCCATCGTGGCAGTAGCACTCTCCTGTGTCACAGAACCTGTGGCCACTGCAGTCCCCAGGACATCGTTTCTTGCTGCAGTCCTCTCCCATGAACTCCCTGCTGCACTGGCAGACCCCTTTGGTTGTGTCACGGATCCTATTGCCTCTGCAGTTCTCCAGGCAGAGCCAAAGGCTGCAATCCTCACCAAAGAAAGGCTCATCACAAAGACACTTCCCAGCACTGCAGCAGCCCTGGACACACTCACAGCTGCAAGTCCCATAGAGCGAAGTCGCACGGCCACTGCAGCGAGGTACACCTGGCCAGAGCAGCACCAGGATGCACAACAGCACGTGCAAGACACTGCAATGAGAGAAAACAAAAATAAAACACAAGAAAAAAATTAGGAACACGGCAATAGATAGGTAGTGCAAAGGTATGTTCAAGGTCATTAAGGGGAAAGCATAAATATCACTGGAAAATATGGACTGAGAAAGTCCTGATGGCATCACCTTGTCCATCTGCCCCAGGTCCAAGGAGGGACCAGCTCCACCCTTGCCTTTCCCAACACATTTGTCCATGGTCAGCTGGGATGCACTTTCCATGACAACCCCAGAGAGTCAATCAGAAAGTTTTTCACAGCCTCTAAGCTAAATCTTAATGTTGCTATTTAAACTCAGCATTTCTCACCACAGTTACTAATTAAGATGGAGAGCACATTATTCTCATCTGCCATACACCTGTATTTTTCACACAAGCAAAGATGTAGCACTTCCTCTGTCTCCATTCCCCAAACAACACTTGGTTAAATCTTTTCTTTGAGGCCATCTGGTACAAATCTGTGATCCCGGGCAGAGTCGGTGGCCACCACAAAACATCACCATCATAAACTCTGTTCTTCTTTAGTCACTTATCAAAGAGGAAACAAGAAGACAAATTCTCAGCAATGGCAAAATTCTGGAGGCAAAGCTAAGGAAAAAAAAAGACAGCAACAAGAAGTGCCTACCCTCATCTTTCACCCTTCTGTTCTCCAGAAAATTCTCTATTGAATCCTCCCACCTACGTGAAACTATGAAACTTGTTTCCTTCCACTTCTGAAGAATGCCTGGGAAGATTTCCCACATGCTGGTGCCAGAAATGGTATGTGATTACAGATTTTGGGACCTTCAGATTTTCTTTCATATCACAAAAACCAGGGCACCACCTCATGGAAAGGACTCAAGCATTTTGCTCATGGAGAACCCCCAATAACCTTGACAAATTATTCCAGTTCCCAGATCTCTGCAGTAAATAGGGTGTACCTGGGAAGTAAGAACGGATACCACTATTGTTACCTACCTTGGCTTCCCCCACAGCACTTCTGAGGGCTGCAGACTCCCCTCAGCTCTGCCACTTCCTTCTCAATCTTCTCCATCCTTTCAAACAGATCCTTAATGTGGGTCAAAGTTTCACAGTTCCCTTTGGGTGCATGAACATGGATGTTTCGCCTAAAGATTATATTCTGCTCTTCATTTTTCTCAGCTTCTCCAGGATTGAGCTGCACCCCACTGGTTCTCTTCATCATGCTGTAATGGATCTGCTTCCACTTTAATCTGTGAGAATGCAGGCAGGTCAATCTTATAGGAGTGGCTGAAGGATATTCCTTGAGCATTGCTGGTGCAGTTATGAGATGCAGGATGCTGAACAGCAGATATCTGAAGAGAACAGCATAGCCATAAACCAACTCGGAAGGCCAGCCAGCTCTGGAAATCCATCTGGCAGGCTTTCAGAGAAAATGCTGACCCTTCAAACAGCACAGCTGCTTTCAAGATTAAAAAAAAAAAAAAATGTAAGAAGTGTGATCATAAAGCTGGTGTTCATGATTTTCTAAAAGACAAATTATTTGTTTTGCCCTGATTCAGAACTAGATTGGTAAGTACCTGGAAAAGTCACAGTGGATGAGTTAGATACAAAAGAGTTCCAAGACTCTCCAACTAGGAGTTCTAAGTTTGTAGCCTTCGAATAAGACTTAGTATCATGGTCCACTGCAATTGTTAACTATGCCATAGCACTCCTCACTCCCCTGCAGTTACAGCAGACTTTGTATTGATCTCTCAGCTGTGATCTGGATTACCAATCTTGTTTTTGGCCGTGGCACTCTCCAGCACCGTGCAAGGTCTTCAACTCAGATAACTGTGCTGATGCTGTGTGCGTGAAAAATTCAGAGAGCTGACACTGATCTTTCTGTACAGGAAGTTTGGGAGATCGTTTTGCCCACTTTATGTTACTCTCTAATATAGCACATAACCTACACTGTTATCTGAATTTGGGAGAATTAAAAGATTTGCTCCATTTGTCACCAATACATTGGCATTTTGTGTGTCTGAATAATGGATTCCCTTGAGGGATTTCAAGTTTATTTCACTTTGACTCATTTATCTGATTTATCATCTTAGCACTAGCGGGGTTCATTTAGAAGCTACTAGAGCACATCTGTTAACACATGGAGCAAGAGGATGTATTGTAAACCTATTTGTTTTCCTGTACTTTTATTTCAGAAGTAATTGTTCTTTCCTACCTTGCATAAATATACAGGAAGAGCTTCTTTTTGGGCTGATTAAGTCTCAAAACTAAGATTTAAAAATAAATAAATAAATAAATAAATAAAATATTACTCTTAAATTTCATTGACATTTAGAGGTCAAAACTGAAGTTCAAATGTTTAAAGTTTTCAGGTACAGTCACTGAAAGAAAAAAAACCTGTTTGCTGTAAAAGTTTTGTGTGGTCAACCAAGGAAGAATTTTGGACTTCATGAACACCTCAAAGACAAAAATAACAAGAAGGAAGAAGCTGAACAAGCAGGGGTGGAAGGATAAAATATAAAGTTAGAAACCTGAATTTATCAGTTGGCTTATTCAATGCTGTGCACTAAATGTTTGCATTAATAGTAGATGTCAATCTGTACAGGAGGTGATATCTATTTGGTTAAAAACTTAGAATTTCATACCACAGAATGCAAACTCAAAATGCCACCACATGTGACCACGTGCTCCAGCAAACCACTACTAAGCAGTCATGTTATTCATTGCACAAGCAGAAGAAAAGATCCATTACTTAAGTGTTAAATTAGGTAATGTGGTAAGTAGAAAGCACTTGGCCAATATGCATCCACAGTAATAGTACATCTGAACTCAAATAATACTCCATTATAATAATTCATACAATCCTAAGTTACAATAAAAATTAACTGTTTCTGTAAAACATCCTTATATCTCCTACATGTCTGCCAAAACTTTGGAAATACCCCTACCATTAGATTCATGCCTCCCATTGGCAGCACAGCTACAAGAAGGTGTCCTTCCTGCCCAGAAACACGAGGCTTTGGTTGCTAAAAACCAAACAAACTCCACCCCACCATTGGAAATACATATTATACCCACTTACACCTGTTTTGCACGCCACTTTGATGCATCTCTCTTCAAGCAAAACAACCACTGACACCAATGAAAACAAGGCATGGATTTCAAGATTCAGTCTACAACTCCTTATCTGATATCCTTATGTGATATTAGGATGAGATATTAGGAAGAATTTCTTTACTGAAAGGGTAAACTCGCACAGACTGCCCGCGGCAGTGGTAGAATCACCATCCCTGAAGGATTTAAAAGACATGTAGATATGGCACTTGGACATGGTTTACTGAAGGGCTTGGCAATGCTGGGTTAATGGTTGAAGACAATGATCTTAGAGGCTTTTCCAACCTTAAAAATTCTATGATTCTATGCATAACATAAGGGAATTGTCTCTGCTGCTTACTTCCAAGTAGTAATCTGTTTCCTTGTGTTTTCCACCTCCATTCAGCATTTATCTACATTTAACTTATATTAAGTGAAACAGAGGGGGACATGTACATTGCTCTGTGAATGCAGGCCTCCTTCCCTGTCTCTCCCTCCTGGGGTTCTGCAGATACCTATTTCTGACCAAAGATGCAGCTTTCCCACCTTGACCCATCCTCTCCCTCAAAGGGACACAGAAACTAGCTATACCTTTCTTTTTCTCCTGTGCAGACTTCTGAAACAAATCAATTAATAAGAGATTGCTTTAAAGCTCTGAACAAATTTATGTCTAAGTTCTCCAGATTCTCATCACACCCATTGCAGGAAACTCTCAAAGCTTAGTTTTGCAGGGTTTACTTCCAAAGCCTGGAGATGAGGTCCCCAAACAGAGAGGCACACACACAGAATCCCTTTGCTCAGCACATAGTGATTAATAGCATTCTGGCTTGTAACACGATGTCATGGCTAATTAGGGCTTCACGGGAACCACAGACTGAGCTCAGATTTTCCTGGGCTTAGAGATCATTCCAGGGCAAGAACCCTTGGACATAAGCATTTCTGTCAAGCATAATGAAAGGGAACAACTTTTTTGGCTTTCTCATCACATAAAAAAGAGATTTTTTTCCCTGCTGTTAAAAAGAATGGATTTAACTGACTTTTCATGGCAATAATAGCAGATTAGGGAAAGGACTAAAGGAAAGAATGCCTAACAGTCAGATCTACCACACACAGAATATTATCCTAAGGGAAGGGATGATCCTCTCAATTATTGCAGAGGAAAGCACAGGATGATCAAAGCTAGAGAGGACGTGCAACATTTGTGTGAAACATTCCCATAGTCTAATTCTGCAAGTCTTTTCCCATCCTACTGCTCAGTGCTTGAAGATTTGGGGTATAGGCCTTCTACATATAGATGACATGGAGATAGGATTGAGGAGGGAAAGGGGGACTTGTAGTCACAGATAAAAGAAATGCAGAAGGAGGCATATATTTGAATTATTCTACTGTTCCAAGCCTCAGCTGCTTTAGAAAACTGTGCATCAGATGTCCATTTCTCTGAGATTGGTCACAGAAGCCATTCCATGCACCTGCTGTAATAAGCCAGCCTGCATTGTTTCCAGTATTATGCAATCTTCATTAAATTAATGCTTGCAATTAGTGCAACCAATGACTGCCAACAAAAAAATGCAATCATTAGTTTGGCAAGGTTGTTTCTTTTGCAGGTATAGACCTTTTTTAACTTCCTGACTGAATGAACCTTACCTTCCACTACAAAAGTTTGGGATGATACGAAATAATTAATAAAAAAACAGAATTATAATCAGCCAGGAAGACACTGTGCTTCTGGATTCATCCTTGTATTTATCTTTTCTTTCATGGTAATTCTTCTGCAAGGTCTGATAAGCAGGGTGTATTAATTGTTCATACGTGAATGAGAGATTGCTTCCAAAATCCTACATACTCAGGTGCAGAGAGGTTTAATAGCACTTGCATATTTGCTCATTAGTATAAATATGCATTTTGTTACAAATTACCTAGCTCCCTTCCCTTAAGTCAGGAGCTGTCAGTTTAAGTCAGTCTTTCCTGAAGCAAATCTTTGTTCCATTGGCCGCACAGCTCAAAAATTTTCTAGCTCCTATATCAGATCAATTTTAATTATCCAATGACGGACATTTGTATTATAAATAGGACAATCAATAAGGTACTTTTATTATGAAAATAGTGATAAATAAATAGTGGTAAAGAACTGAGACTCATAGAATCCTAGAATGGTTTAGGTTGGAAGGGACCTTAAAGACCATTCGTTTCCAGCCCCTGCCATGGGCAGGGACACCTTCCACTAGACCAGACTGCTCCAAGTCACATCCAACCTGGCCTTAAACACTTCAGGGATGGTGCAGCCACAGCCTCTCTGGGCAACTTGTGCCAGGGCCTCACCAGCCTCCCAGGGAAGAATTTCTTCCTAATATCTAATCTAAACCTTCCCTCTGTAAGTTTAAAGCCATTACCCTTTGTCCTAACTTCTACTGGCTTTCAGCCCTGAGTCTGAAAAGGTGCACAAGAAGGCAGAGGAAGAGCTTTTGGATGAGAAAATATGGAGCAATTACTGAAGAGTGTCTGTTACAATTCTAAGATGTGTGTGGTCAAATCCCAGCACAATCTCACAACAAAAGGAAGGGCTTTTAAAACAACTTGTGTCACACAGAAGTCAGAGCCTTAAATGCAAATTACTAGGAACAAACATTGTAAAAACAAACCCTTCTAGGTTAAACCATAGCTCCATTAGATACAAAGGCAAAACTCCCATTACATTAGCAGATATGTAGTTTCATATGGTTGGAGGAGAGAACCTGAGAAAGCTTAAGCCCTTCAAAATGGAGTGACATTAAATACTACTGTACATTTTGTAATGATAATACATGCCCACAATACAGGATTACTGATGTTTATGTAAGGCTTTGAAATCCTTGGAGGGCATCTGCTATAAGAAGTCAGGGAGAAACTGGCTGAGTTTTTCACTCAGAACAAACAACAGGAACCTCAAAGGAAATAAAAATACTTTTCTCTTACCTTTCAAGTACTTTCAGCTGTCTGGTTCAGAGGTCTCCTGATGCAGCCACAGCTTGCAAAGGCAATCTGAGCAAGCCAAAAAGGAACCAAATCCTCTCTTCTTCCCAGCAATCCAGTAGTAGTCCCTGCAGTGAATTTAAATCCCCATAGACAAGATGAAAGGAGCCAATAGAGGCCTGGGGGTGTTTCCCTCTTGCAAATCACCTAATGAGCAGGTTGGGTTTGGGAATTATTCTCCTGCTCAGTATTCCTCTTGGCCATCAGCAGGAAGAACCATTTCCCATTTGTTTTATGCTCTGCTACTAGTCAAAAGCAAGAAAGCCTCTCCTGCCCTGGACATCTGTCTGCAAACATAGCAGGCTTGTTACTGTATTGACAAGCACATTTGTAGTATTAATGATGAGAAATTCAGGGAGAGTGTATCAGAAATGCTGGCTGCAAGGTGCTGTTACTTACCCAAAAGTTTGTATATCAGCAAAAGGTTCTTCCCCCAGGGGCTGGTGAGGCACTGGAATAGGCTCCCTAGGGAAGGAATAGGCTCCCTAGGGAAGTGGTCATGGCACCAAGTCTGCCAGAGTTTAAGAAGTGTTTGGACAACACTCTCAGGCACGTGGTGGGATTCTTGGAGTCGTCCTGTGCAGGGCCAGGAGGTGAACTCAGTGATCCTTACAGGTCCCTTCCAACTCAGAATAGTCCACGATTCAAAATTCATAAGTGGAATAAAACCCTGCAAACCACAGATATAAATTTAGGAATTCAGGAACAGTCCTAGATGATAAACAAACAAAAAACCCCCAACGAAACAACACTAGCCCAGCCTTTAGGAGAGCTGCTGGCATATACCTGTCCCGCAGCAGGGCAAGCGGGCAGGACGTGCTGTTCCAGACAGGGACCCCACAACGCCAGGGCGATGCCTCTGTATCAATTTTCCTGCCGGGACAACTTTCCCTGTCATTTTTACAGCTGTTTCTCTCCAACCCAGGATACTTTTGCTCCACCCAAGGCCAGACCCTTATGTTTCTGTGGCATATTCAGCTGCCTCTAATGCCATCAACGCTGGGATATACCCAGAACAGCCCTCAAAGCCGGCTGGGGCTCTCATCATATTTCCAGCCGCAAAGCCGACGGAAATACCCGGAACATTACGAATCCAGCCGGAGGGAGGCGGGAGCCGCCTGAGGGGCGCTGTGAGGGCGGGCAGCCACGTGACTCCGCGCATGCGCGGGGCGGCGACAAGATGGCGGCGGCAGCCCTGTCTTGGGTGTTGGGGGCAGCTCGGCAGGTCAGACCGACCCCTCCTTTCCCTCCATCCCTCCTTCCCCGCGTCCCTTCGGGGCCGTGTTCGCCCGGTCGAGGCGCCGGCGAGTGGGCAGGGGGCATGCGGGTAGTGTTTGACCGCTGCGGACTCGGTCCCAGCCCCACAGCGCGGGAACATCGCGGGTCCGGTGTAACCTCGGGCTCTCTGTGTCTCCGGTACCGTAAATTCCTGGATCGCACGTTACACTTACACCTCATCGCCGCCTGCAGCTTCCTCACGGGGGGCAGCACCGGTCTTTGCTCTCCTCTGACCAGTGACAGGACCCGAGGGAACGGCTGGAACTACGTCAAGGGAGGGTTAGGCTGGATATTAGGAAAAGGGTGGTCGGCACTGGAATGGGCTCCCCAAAGAATGGTCACGGCCCAAGGCTGCCACAGCTCAAAGAGTGTTTGGGCAACACTCTCAGGCACGTAGTGGGATTGTTGGGGCTGTCTTGGGGCCAGGCATTGGACTCGATGATACTTGTGGGTCCCTTGCTACTCAGGATATTCCATGCTTTATGGAAATAACAATTCACACTCGACTGGGGCAAACTACATGCAAGAGGCAAGTATCACAAACTTTAAATTTCTTTAATCAGGTTCTTCCCTCGCCCTACCCAAGGCAGATAAGGAGCTACTACGTGGACTGGAGAATGCTGCGGGACGTCAAGAGAAGGAAGGTGGTGTATGAGCATGCGGATGAGAGGCTGCGGATCAATGCCATCCGGAAGAACTCCATCCTTCCCAAGGAGCTGCAGGTACCGGCAGCCACTCCACAGCTGTGCCCAGCCAGGGCACGAGCCCACGTGTGGCTCTTGCTGCTGTGACCTGCACGGGGCCACAGCAGTCACTTTACAGATCCAAACAGCTGTGCTAGGACACAAATGTGTTTCCGCAGCTCACAAGCACAGAATCATGTCGTATTGCATGGTTACCTCAGCCTTTTGGGGGTGTTTGCAACAACACGGTATTCACCTGACTGGAGGTTGTGTGCGTTGGGTTGCAGCATTTTTTGAAACCAGTGCTTCTCGTGTAAGCAGTGTATGTAACACTAAATACAACGAAGTTGCATTTTCCCCCCCTTACACTGCTCCTAACATTCACAAACTTATTTTCCTTACTTCCAATATGGTACAGAATATGATTCTTTTTATCGTTTTTTTAATAAAGTCTAGATTTTTTTTTCTTACTTAAAAACCTGAAAGCCTGACCCAGTCAATACCATCCATCTGTTCAATTAGAAATACTTAATTTTATTTCTTGTCTGAGCTGCAAACATGTGAAAGCTGCATCAGATCTGGGTGTTAGATCTGTTCTTAAAAATTCACTGCCCTGCTCTCAACCTGCCTTACTAAACACCAAAAACATTTGCAAGAATCAGATTATTCCCCTATATATTTGATGTGGCCATGCCTAGTTATGGCAAGATCCTTTCACATCCTGGGAGAGAAAGTGTATGAATTTGCTTTTATATATTGACTTTACCATTCTGTGGGAAAGTCTGGCTGGTGTTGGATGTTCTTACAGGGCAAAACCAAGAAACACAGAAAAAACCCCCAAAAGAAAGTCCTGTAACACCTTCCAAAGTACATTATATGAGATCTCTTTTACTGACATCAAAGCATATTACCTGGGCAGGCAGTTAATAAACAA
Source organism: Atrichornis clamosus (assembly GCA_013400975.1). Lineage (NCBI taxonomy): Eukaryota > Metazoa > Chordata > Aves > Passeriformes > Menuridae > Atrichornis > Atrichornis clamosus. The sequence goes on from WBMZ01010248.1 coordinate 41,544, forward strand.
CATATATTTAAATTCAGCTGATCTGAAAGGACTAGCCTACTCTGCAAGGCGGAGAAAGCCAAATGGGGTTTTGACTAACTGTAATTCCTGGCTTGAGGTTGTTGAGTCTGTGATAAGGTTAAATTTTGGGTCTCTTAGAGGGCTAGCCCACCCTGCAGCAAGGACAGAGACAAGCTGATTTGACTGCTTTTAAGTAGCGGCTTGAGATTGTTCTATCTGTGTAATAACGTTAATTTTGGGGTCTCACTGTGGATCAGTTTACATTCACTGTTGGAATGCCCAGGAAGAAAGGGCTGAGTGAAGAAGACAGGTGAAAGTTCTCAATTAAACAGCAATGTTTTCTCACGAGATGGTAGAGAAGCTCATGGTGGTTCCCACTCTGCATCTGGATTTTGAGGTCTGGCAGTAAGGCCCCTCTCAATCCTGGGGAACACACACAAACTCTGTGCTGTGGTCTTGTTTTAGGAAATGGCCGATAAAGAGATCGCTGCCCTGCCCCGGGACAGCTGCCCTGCAAGGATCCGGAACAGGTGTGTCCTGACATCCCGTCCTCGAGGGGTTAAGCGGCGTTGGAGGCTCAGCAGAATTGTTTTCCGCCACTTTGCTGACCACGCTCAGGTGTCTGGTGTACAGAGGGCCATGTGGTAATAATCACCACATGGACATGTATTCAGGCAAAAAAACCAAACCAGGCTCACTTGTGTGTGTAATTAAAGCAAGACTGTCTTGCCTCGGAGTCCAGCATCAATGTCAAACTAGTAAGGGAAGGACGGGAAGTTGTGCTCACTGGTCTGCAGTTGGTATCACCTGACAAGCAGCAGCACAACTGCACTGAACTAGTCTGTGTGAGAGGCATTTGGATTGTGAAGGAAAAAGTCACTACAGGATGGCTGCAGAACTAAACTGAAGTTTGTGCTATGGGCAACGTTAGAAATAAAGACATACAGCACAAGGCTCATTTAAGCAGTTTTTTTTGCCACCGTAAGTTCGTCATGGTAATGTGGGTAAAAGCGTAAGTAAAACTGCACAACAGGGAAAGTGGTATTCTGCCACAAACAAGGTGAGAACAGACCAGGAATAAAACATGGCCTCAAGTTTAGATACTCATGCTATGCAAACTAAATATATATTTATATTAACAAGCAGACAAAGTGGCTAAAGGACCTGTTAGAAACTACACTGTGCTAAATATTTCTCCTGTTTGTAGTGCAGCACTTGGTCCAATGCTTCAAGGACAAGGTAGCAAGGAAGCCCTAGTCCAGGCTCTAACAGGAGAGTAAGGGCTTCCTTAATTGATAGATAACAACAAATCTGTCCTTGGGAGACACATGAGAAGGAAACAGGAGGGACAGTTAACAACAGGCTTGCTGCTAAGCTCATGTTTGCCCTGTACTCTTCTTCAAAGCAGTGCAATAAAAGGGCAGTGGCTGCTGCGTCCTCCTCCCCAGCAGTGGGACTGAGAGGTGGCAATAAAAAGGCCAAATACCCCTAGCAGCAAACTGACAGCAACCCATCACCCCCAGGTGAGTCATATTTGGGAGTGTAAGCCATCTCAATATACTTCTGTTATCTTAAAACCCTTCAAAGTCAATGGAGAAAGCAGAGCTTATCCCTCTTTTCCTCATACACTGCTAAAGCCAGGGTAAGCTCCCTGTCCAGCATCACAGCTCACTGCTCTCTTGCAACTGATGCCACCTCAAAGACACCCCCAAGATGCTCACAGCTGGCACAAGGACTTTCATTTCCAAAATTCTTAAGAGGTTGGACAGACAGTAATAGTTTCTGAGAGTAATCATTAAATTTGAATACAAAGGATTAACATTGTACTGTTTCTGCTTAACTATCAGGTGCTTAGGATGTGGTTCTGCTTTCCTCAGCAGTTCTCCCTTTGTGACATGCTTTACAGTTCAGCACTTTCCCACATCTAATCAAAAAGCTACACCCTGTGTACTGAGCATGACACTAGCCCCAGCAACCAGATGGGTACAGATGCCACTGGCAACAGAGGCCTTGACCCATCCTAGTTTAGGATTCCTTTACTTTTACATTCTGTTCTCAGTCTCACAGCACTCCCCACTCATCTGAGATGCTTTTTCAAGGAGGGGTAAGGATATACCTATGCTCCACTCCTCAGGAAATGGTGAACCACTTGACTGAAGGAAATGCTTTATAAGCTATTTTATTTAAATATTTTCTCCAACTTGAAATGAAAAATGACTGTCTTTGCTTGGAAGAAGGTTGTGTAATCTATGATCTTTGCAGCACAGCATGTCTCACATGGAAGATCAGTATTAAGGCGGCCCTTAGAGTACTTTCAGATATCCATTGGTATGTCCCCTTTGTACTGCTTTTCTCTGCTTTCAACCCAGGCCTTGTTGATGGTGCGCTTCATCTCATCGTCCCCTTCCGCATACATCTTTTTTAAAATGTTCATAAGCCCTTCACTAGGATCTGCGGTGTCATAGGCAGCCTTCCTGCAAGATGGACACATGAGAAGGTCAGATATACCCAACACTCTGTGTGAAAAAAGAAATGCTAATATTTGAAACATCTTGGTAATAGGACTTTTGCTTTGGCCAAGTCTTTAGATCATGGCAGTCTCAGTCAGCTTCCGAATAGGCAGAATCCTAAGAAGGACCCTTAAACCAAGTGCAAGTTTAGTAGACCCACAGATGTCCCATGGGGTGGGCCAGCATTTGATGAGAAGCATTCTGCAGTAACCATGTCCGTGGAAGCACTGCCCATCATTAACTCTAGGAAGCAGAAGTGAACTAGACACAGAAAGTGCCAATATCTACCTGTGTTATGTGACAAGTGAATAAAAATAACCACATCAAGCTCTCTGAAGAGACCACATTCACAACATAAAAGGCCTTTTTTTCTGCTTCTCATTTTTCAGATGCTCTCCAGAAGTTAACAGATTTCTTTTTAACACACTGCATTTCAAAGCAATTTTCTCAGGTGACCAACAGTGCCACCCACAGTCTGCATCCGAGGAGGACGTGGCCCATATGACCTGACTATACATAATGCCCTCTCTGGCAAAACTGCCTCTCTATCCCATTTTCCAAAATCCTGTAGGTAGCTCCTAGAGCAGTCTAGCTGAAAAACACAGCAGATGGAAACAGATCAGCAGAGGGAGCCATTTCCTCACACTCGGGGCTAAACATAGGCTGCACAGACCCCGGCATTTCTGGAGTTGCTCATTTGACAATCCTCAGGAATTCTCTGCACAAGATACAGGTTTAACGAAGCGACCCTGTCCCTCTGGCAACCTGCTTCAATTGCCAAGTCACTTCCTCTTAATCTCCTGTGGTGCCATTTGAGTGGAGAAGGTCGTTTTGCCCTAAATTCAGGTACAGTTACTTATGTCTATTTTAGCAAATCACCCTATAAACATACACAGAAATTATAATAGCTGTTGGCAGGGATAACGTTCTCAGTAGTGTTTTCATGCTTCAAGGTGGGTATACATGTAAAATAACATCATTATATGATATACATTTTTTATATATACACATTTACATATATACGCACACACACAGATTATATATATATTTTTTTTTTATA
>WBMZ01010248.1:45141-208995 GCA_013400975.1 Atrichornis clamosus
TATATATAAATATATATAAGTCACAATGTTGTCTCCAGGTGTTTCCTGCTGTCATTTACCATCCTCATACCTGTATATGTTTAAGCTGCCTGCTGCTTCCAAGCACCTGAAGTGATACAAACTGGCTTGAGACTTTGGATAATCATCTCAGTAAACAGACTTGTTCTGCCAAAAGCACGTTGGGATTTTTGTGCAGGCACTTCACACACAGATGACAAAATAATTATTTTGACCAGCAGAGCTGCAGGGAATATATCCATGTATTTCTATATAATACACACTTGACCTAAAAACAGTCACCTCACTAATGCAGTTCTTGCAATGAATGCGGTCATCAAAATGCAAATGAATCTTTAATTGGTTGATTCCCTTTAGCATTCTCACTGCAGGTCTTCCCTATTGTATTTCCTACGATGCAGCCTTCATCATTAGCAATAAAACAGTAGAAGATGGACAAACAGCTACTCGAAGTGTATTTCCTCCACTGCCAGTTGTACAAGCACCAGAAGAAATCCCAACCTAATGATCCTCAAATATCTCAGGGCCTGTCCCCCAGACCAACAGCTCTCCCAGACCAGCTGCACAGTCAGTACAGATCTCTCCCAGCAGTCCTAAAGCAACATGGAGAACAAGAAATGGAAAACAAGATGGAGGGTTGAAAAAACACTTACTCTTTCTCTTTGCTTTCTTTTTCCACTTGAGTGAGACAATCCCATTTTTCCTCCCGCTTCTTCTTACACATCACAAGGACCATGTCTGTCTTTATCTGTATGATGAACAGCAAGGCATGAATTTAGAATGCTTCATAAAGGGATGCTAGTCACAATGAATAAGGTTAGCTTAAAACATAAACCTCTTCCATGCTCACAAATTCCTAAAACATTTCTCTCAGCTATCCATTATTATGTAGCGTACAAAAATTACAGCATGTACTCAGCCTCAAGCTACAAAGTATTAACCTCATCGTGAACAATTCAAATGTCCACAGCACCAATACAGAGGAACATAAAGTGCTACAGAAACACCTTTCAGTGATCCTCAGGATGCTGAAGTACCCAGGACTGCCTGGTACAGGGTGACTAGATTTACTAGACTTCTCCAAGCATACCAAGTTCAGGTAGAAGCTCCTCCAATTTATTTCTCCAAGGATAAGAAACTAGTTTTAGGGTATTGCTAAATCTTGCAACATGTTTGGAAGTAACAAAGCCTGTTTACTAGCAACCCTGACCTAAATTTCGCAAAGAACTCCTGTGGGTCTACTGCAGCTACAAGGGTCTACTGCAGCTTTAGCTTGGCTTAACAAGTGCATGACCACTGCTCGCTTTCACACCGTGTCAAAAATCACCAGAGCATCACCCTCATTTATTTCAACTGGTTTAATTTCACTCTATACCCATTTTAGGCCATTTTCCAATTGAACCAGCTTCACATCTGGTATTACCCAGTACAACACAGAACTCAAAGGCAGTATGTGACACATCCCTAAGCCTGGAAAGGTGCTACAAGTAACAGAGTATGGCTATCACCAGTCAGCAGCAGTAAAATGTTACTACTTGTCCTGGTTTGGGCTGGGATACAGTTAATTTTTGCCGCAGAACATTAACCCCTGCGGGGGGTTAAACCACCACACCAGCTCTCAGTTCTAGAGCAACACACCCTTACTGAGGCACAGCAGGTTTCAGACTTTGCTTTGGAAGTTAAGCCTATTTAAGCTTCCCAAGATTTCGGTCTGCTGACAAATCTCTTAGACCTTAAAATTGCAAAGAATTTCTCAGAGGTATTTAAAAGCACAAAGATGCAAATGAATGCTTGGCGGTATTTTCTGCTTAATTATTTCTGAAATCCTGTTGGTGAGCTATTAGGAAAAGCGCACAATATCCAGACATGATCTCTTGAAATAGGATTCCAGAGACCAATTCCACAGTTATGACAATCAGAGATTAGCAAGACTCACATTCACAGTGCAGAGACTTTGAAGCACAAGGGAGGGACTGAAGTTTAGAACCGAGTCTCCTGAACTAGTCGGGCAATGAACATGATGCTTTGTGAGGGCCCTAAATTATCTCTAACAGACAAGGTGCACTGGCCTTTCTAGAGCTGCCTTCCACAGAGATGGGCTTCAGGAGGTTGTTGAAGGTCATGGTGTAGTTCTTCCCATTCAGGTTCTTCACTAGCAGATCAAACGACCTGGAACCAGAAAGTGGAGGGAGAAAAGGCACAAATATTCCTATTGTTGTAATGTCTGAAAACCCTTTAGCAGGCGTATTTCTTAAGAAAACAGGTGTGCTTCTTGGGAAAGCAGACCAACAGGCTTGAATTACTTTAATCCCAGGGCTCTCAAAACGTTCAGTTCAATTTTAACAGAGAAACTGAAAGGACCAATCCAGACTTCACAACAAATCAACATCTTCAGGGTCTTTTCTCTGTCAATGATCCTCTACAACCTTGGAAAAGCAGATTTCCTTAATGTACACCTCAGTTCTATCACCACAAAAACCCAGGACTTGCACTACATGCCCTGTCAAGCATGGTGAGGTGCAACAAGCACTTGTAAAATAAAAACACCCTGATACCCTCAAGTGCTACTAAAAGCAAATACAGCTCAGTTTAAAAAAATTAAAAAGGGGGTGAAGAAAAAAGGGCTGATAAAACACTCCTGCATTTCAGTGTTCTTCTTGTGGTACAAGATGAACTCACCTCTCTGTGAAATTCACCTGCACATTCTCAGCTGGAAGCTTCTGGACTCCATTTAATGAGATGTAAATCTTAACAAACTTATCTGACTGATCCCAACCTGCAAGGGAAAAAAAGAGATTAAGTTCTACTTTTCCTCCATAAGCTTCACGCATTGCAACTTTCCCCAGAAAGTGGCCTAGAATGACTACTATCTTTGCCTTACTGAAGCAATTTTCAGAGAGATAAAGGGAAAACATTAATTATTCAGGAATAACTTGAGAGCAAAAGGAGGTCCGCACATGTAGCCACGTTCCCTAATTCCTGCAAATTCTGAGAAAAGCCACATATCATCTGAGGTAAAAAAAGAGCAACCCTGGCTGTGCAGGGGGAATCAGAGCCAGCTGTTTGCTCCTGCTGCAGTTTCCTTGACCCACTTTTTCCCCTACTCCCTGCATCTTGAGCAATTCCCTCTCCTCTAACCCACATGGCGAGCAGAAAAGCCAAAGCTTACTCCTTCATTCCTGCTAAGCATTAAGCAGTGGAAAAATACCAGTTGGTACAGCAAGGATACTTAATGCATCCCACCAGCACTATCACACAAATGAATAATACATACTTGGTAGCTTTTCAAGTGGGGTCTCCAGTTTGGAATAACAGTTAAGGCTTTACTATGATGCTAAGGGGTAACTAATTCCCAGTACGGCCACCCTGCGTTCTCTTCAGAGAGACCCTGGAGCACTAGAAAAATAATCCTACCGTAATTGTTTATCTTCACCGTGTACCCTCCCAGCGATGACTTTTCTTCCTCTGCTGCATCCTTTGGCTTCGGCGGAGACTGATTCTTGATTTCCAGCTCCAGCTTGTGTTTCTCTGCCACAAGGACATCACGCACCCGCTTCCTTGAGGCTTTTGTGAGCAGTTCTTTAACCTCTTCCAAATCTTTCTGCAACTGGTTCAAAAACAAAGGATCACATATATATATATATTAGATATATTCTTGGGCTCAGGGCTTACAGCTTTTTATGACAATTCCACATTTTCCAGATGTTAAGTCTCAGCTTTATCACGTCACTACCTTAGTTTCCCACTATAACCAGTTAAGCACGGAGTCATCCCTTTCTCATCCCCCATCACTCCTGCAGATATATACAATCGTAAAATCTTAATTCACGGAACGGGTCGGGTCAGAAGGGTCCAACCTCCCTGCTCAAGCAGGACCATCTCAGAGCACAACGCTGGAAGAGACCCCCAAGATCATCAACTCAGAGAAAGTTTAAGCTTTCAATGCTTAAGCCTTCATCAATTAAAAAGCAACAGAAGCCAAGAGAAGCTGGGCGGATGGCGCAGCTCCCTCAACATGCACCGCCGCAGGGGCAGATCCCCACAGCCTTCAGCGAACGCGGGGACTGACGGCTCCTCACCCCCGCCTCTCAGCCAGGGCCACACCGCTGCGCCTCGCACCGGGCCCCGCCAGCGCCCGGGGGAAAACGCCGGGAGTTAGCTCACCTCCTCCCGCGCCACGGCCATGGCGACTCCCTCCGGAACCTCTGGAACCTTCCGGCCGCGGGAAGTGACGCGAAGCCGCCGATCCCGCCCGCTCCACCCCTGAGAAGGCGGGACCAGGAGTATTTCCCGCCCCCGCGAGTCTGAGGGACGGGCAGGATTGGGGGTTTTGTCCGCCCCCCGACCTCTGAGGGACGGGCGGGATCAGGGACTTTTCCCGCCCCATGGGCGCTGAGGGACGGGCGGGATCAGGAGCGTTTCCCAGCCTCTGAGGGACGGGCGGGAGCAGGGGATTTTCCCGCCCCAAGGGCTCTGAGGGACGGGCGGCCCTCTGGGCGTGAGGGGCTCGGAGGGCGCCTGGGGCGGGCAGACACTGGGTTTTGCTTTGGCGATCAGAATCCTCCCTCTGTTTTCACGGTAAATGCCACAGAGCTCGTGGCTATCAAGGTTCTCGAATGATTTTGCAAAATAAAGTGTTGTTTTCCTTCTTCAGGCAAAGAATATCAGTGGTGGAGATAATAGTGATTAAAGGGGAAGAAGTCTGTGTTCCCGGCCTTTAAAGGGAGACAGGCGTACAAACTGAGTGCTCTATTCTGTGTTTGCTCCTCATTTTCATAGTAAAGGTTAAGGTCGGAAAATATCTCCAAGATCAACTCCAGCAAAGTTTAAGCTTTCCAGTTCTAAGATTTCATCAATTTTAAAACAACCAAGACCAACAGAAGTTGGATGGGTGGCACGGCTCCCTCAACACACACCACCGCAGGGGGAGACCCCCACAATTAATGCACAATAAGCTTTCTAGAACAAAACCAGAGTGTAAGTTACTGCTGGGGAGTTGTTCCTCACATGTAGTGTCACAATGTGTACTCTGGGAGTGACTGTGTATAAGAGACTTAGTTATCAAACCACTTACAAGGAAAATGTAGCTTTTATTTACAGAACATTTGGTTATATATGTGCAAAACCACGCTGGTGTTATGCTACCAAAATTCTCTTTAAGTATTCTCCTCATTTAAAGAAACATATGACTCCTTGCCGCTGTTACTACATCAGCGCTGTGAGCACAAACAAAAAAAGTTTCTATATCCCCAGCTCCCCACTGGGCATTAAAATTTCCTTGGAATTAAAAAATAAGGCAATGGCATTCCTTATCTCAGAAGGAATGTGGAGGAGGTAGCGTTTGCCTCCAGATGTCCTTTACAAAAACTGTGACCAAAGGCAGAACACAGCCCTTCAGTGCTGAAAAAGTCAATTTCTCAAAAAAAAAGGTGCCAGTTATAACACCTGTTTTACCAAACTGAGGAATGCCAGCTCATTTTCTGATACATGGGCTTAGGCTGTTTCTCTTCTAAAGCGAACATCTAGGAATTAATCTGTAAAGAGATTTGCTTTGTAGAGGTATGGAGGGAAGAAGAATGAATTCTATGAATTCATTTTTGATGCAAATGAATTCATAGAAACCCTGAAGCCAAGGATTTAAGCTGGCATTCTCCAAAGTGGTTTCAACAGATGTTATACTGCTGAGGTGTTTATTATAACCCTCTGCTGCAGTGCTTCAGGATCAGCAGCTGAGGAAAGATCTGCAAAATTAACTGTGGTTATTCTACATTTTCACAGGGCTAAATGTAAGCATGACCCTCTTCAAGAATAGCATTTGGAGACAGAATAGTTGATTTTATCCAGGAAATACGATATGGTCAACTGGAGCTTACTTTGGTGGCACATTTTTTTAAATTGGTCAAGAAGTCGCTTATTCAGGAATTGCTTCCTTATAATTTTTTCTGTTAAGCAGCAACTGAGACAAGAAAAAATTTTGCGTTTTTTTCATTAGCTACTAATCTTTGAGTTTCTCTACTCCCAGTTGTGGTGTTACATTAGGAAGTGCTCTTATTTTTACAATTTAAATTGGTGTTGCTTTCTAATTTAATTTCTGACTAGAGAAGAAAACACTATCATTAACATAGAAATGCATTTGAAGTGAGCCTGTAATTTGCTTTTTTTCCTTGATTTTTATTTTTAAAGTGTTTATTAGTTTCCTTAAATCAGGAGCTTTTTTGTACTCATGGCACTTCCCTTTGACTGGCAGCTTCCATGTGGAAGAGCTGTCACTCTTGTCATGTAAAAACACCCTCCACACAGCTCTTCTTTGCATAAAGCTGCAGTAGCATCTGCATGCTGCATCCTCTCCTGACAAACACTTCGGATAGTGATGTGGAGGTAAATCAATACAAAATGTTGTGGCTGGTAAATTTAATCTTCAGCTTTTCTCCCTCTTTGCCTTATCTTCCCCTGAAGTGCTGTGTGCTTTTTCAGTTACCTGGGAACAACGGCTGTTCATCTCAGTTCATAGAAAAGAAATCCTGGAGCAGTTGCTCAAATGGAAAAATGGTTTTATAGAGCACATGGATACTTTTCGGCTGTGGTAAATTCAGCTCTGTCCTGTTCTTGCTCAGCCCAGCCCCTCTCATACTAGTCACCTGCCAGTTTCTTTGCTTCCTTCTGCTCCCTATGTCCCTTCCTGCAGGCAGGCTGCCTCAAGGCTTGCATACTCCAGGGAAGCATGAAGTCCTTAACAACTCTTGTCCCACTGTCATTTATCAGCAACCTTTAGAAAAAGCATTCTCTGTGCTGGACGCCTCAGACTAGCATGTGGAGCAGAGGACCAGGGTGAGCCACTAGCTCTGGGGCACAGCCTCCTGTGAACAGGTACGTTATCCTAAGGAAGGGGCTGGAATTAGCTGTGTGACGTGCACACTCTTTGGACAGCTAACCTGCCAAGTCACTGTGCCCTGGTGCAGTAGAGCTGCTTGAACAGAACCAGCTGGTGATGCGTCACAAAACATGACAGAGCAGCTGCTTCTTCCTGCAAACAGATTTAAGCTGTTTCTTAAGTAAATGGTTTAGGAAAATAAGCACCTTATTCCCAAATTGGTTTCCATTTCCATTTATTTTACAAGGCATCATTCACACAATGATAACAAGGTACTGATCTGAACAATTCTGTAACAATTAAAAAAGTAAACATTTGTTGTGACCATGTACATTGAATTGCACTTTTAATAACAAGCATTACACTTATATTTTCATGTCGTACTTTATATAATACATGGATGTGTTACCCAAGTACTGGCAGTACTGAATGGTTCTCAGTTAAAAGTCTAACCTCTCTATGATCCTCTTTAGGATTTGTGAACTTGGGACACACCCACATCTCAAAGGCAACTCCAGATCTGGAAAACTTCATTGTAATGGAGGCAGAGATTTGAAGCTGCTCTGTTTTCAGTGTGCTGGAATGAATCCACCTTAATGGCAGACACAGAGGGAGATGGATTATACTTGATTAGAAACTCTTCTGCATTCAAGTGCCATCTTTTCCCAGTTCAAAGAAGCCATGGGAAAGCAAGAGTTTCCAAGGCTCAGGAGAGCTCCTGGCACAGCTTTCAAGGGTGGTATCAGCAGAATTGCAAACCCAGGGATTACTGAAGGATGGGAATTGAGATCTGAAAAAAAATCTGGGAACATCTGCTGTTGTTTGCATTGATAGTACCCATCCATGTATTATATAATACAAAAATAAGAGAAACTGTAAGGAAATTAGTACAGCCCAGGATTCTGGTGGTATCAAATCACAAATGAAATTTACGATACCAAATCCTTCTGATGTATTTATCCCCTTGTTGTTCAGTTTCTTATATATTATTCTATATATAAGATATAGTTCTCCAAAGATACATATATATTCCTTTACAGGTTAAATAAAAGCAAGTCCCACTGAATAAGAAAATAAGAAGAAGTAATATCCTAATTCTCTACTCATATATTTTTTTCTTTTTCAGGTAAAAATAGCATGAAATACATTCAGTAGCAAAGCAGTTGGAATCCAGGAGAAATGGAGAGCCCTGTATTCCTGGAGAATTAACCTGTACATGTCAAATCACGATCCTGAAATAAACTGAGTATTCTGACTTGGGAAAGATAGGGTCTTGATCAATGCTGAGCATTATTTATACCCAGTTGCAAATTCCTTGCATTTCCCAAAAAGCCATTTGTGGATGAGCTCAGTTTTAGAGGCTGCTGTGATGTACACCTACCCTAAAAATTGAGAGGTCCACACTTGAGCACTTCATCGTGTCTTCCCTTAGTGTTGTTACTTGGAGGGAGATTATGGGACAGCTCTCAGCAGGCTATTACCACAATGGACAGAACAATCATTTCGTTTTAACCTTTGTGTTTGCAGGTCTGGTGCAGCCAGCTCTTTGCACAGCAGCCCCTTCAGCAGGGTTGGGCTGGGACAGGAGGTGCTTGTCAGCCACAGCAACCCCTCAGCCTGGAGGGACACAACTCTGCCCTCTCTTCACAATCAGTCAGATACGACACTTACTGTGGTCTTCTCTCTAGCAGCTGGAAGGACACCAGCACTGTAATGTAAGAGGGCTTCTGGTTTCAAAGCCAAAGGTGTTTAGGCTTAGGAAATGATGCAGAAGTTGCCAATTATCCCTGAGTCTAACAGTAAATCAAAATCAGAGGTATAGTTCTCCCACACGTACAAGAAGTTTCATGGATTTCACTGCAGCTACTTAATAGAAGTAACAGCCCTGCCTTGATCCTGTGGAGAAAGCATGGCATGTAGCTTCCAAATTTTGATACTTCAGTGCCAGTAAATGCAGATTTTTATTTACTCCTAAACTACCACATTCCGTCAGTGGCATCACGACCCTGAAGTCAATGGGATACTTCATGCTTTGTCAAGGGGCTCAACTCCTTCAGTTCTTGACTTTTTATCTCCATCTCCCCTTGCAGACATCTGTTTTTATTTCATTATTAACACAATGGCACAGATGATCATTCATCTTAAAAGAAATTTCAAGAGCCAACCAAGAGAAGTCATTTAAAATGTCTTAACAAAGAAAAAAATATTGCTTACCTGTGTAAACACTTTAACTCAGCTGTAGCAATGTAACTCAGCTGTAGCAAATTAAATCCTAATTAATGGGCAGGACAAGGGTGCGTTTGTCAGCTGGCAGTACTGATTACACGGCTGACTACCTTTCCTGAGCCTGGTTTTACCAAACATTAATGCAGACGGACCTCAGGGATTTTGCAGTTTCTTGGCTTAACTCTACACATGGTATTTTCTATTTTTATTCTTTTTAATTCTCTCCAGGTACATTTAGAAATGTAAACTAAGTGGAATAAGTCCTATTTCTTTAGAATATTAAGTTTGGTTCACAAAGATAATACAAGACTAGTTCACAGATGTACCATGTAACTAAATCAGCCTTGCTTCATTTAGCCTGTAAAGTCTTACAGTAAAAGAAAAAACAACTTTTTAAAGTGAAAAGAAGTACTTGGGTTTTTTGCCCCCCATACTGGGCATCTTAGGAACACATTAGAATCCAACAAGATAAAAGTTGTAGTAAAAACATTCTTTGGAGGTTTGTTCCTAATCAAAGTAAAGACTTTATTTCAGAATGGTGCATTCTCAATAAAATTTAAAAATTGGTTTTAGTTCCACATATATATTTATAAAATTCAAATTAATGTTAAAAAAGGTTTGGTGTGGACACACAGTTTACTACAGACTCAGAAAAAAGAGTGGATCACTCACTCCAGACTTAGGAGCTATGTTAGCTGTCCCAGTGCCACATGGAAACAACAGTTTCAGTGAGATTTTGATGATGTTTCCTGCTGAAAAGCTGAACAATGAGCCAACTACCCGTGACAGATACACTAGCGGATATGTGTGTAGGTAGCTCTGTCACACACAGATCTCTTTTCTTGCAGGGAACTAAATTTCCCCATAGCATCTACAGTCAGCAGGAAGAATTTTAGCTTGGTGGTTTAATCTTGCAGTCCTGCTCCTTTCCTTGTTCTTCCAAATGCCATTGCTACAAACGCTACCTTGGATCTACAGCTGGAAGGTGGAAATTGTTTACTGTCTTTATGTCATTGCCTTCTGAAACTTCCTTTTGGTCAGGTAAGCCAGCTTCCATCCTACAAGGGTTTGAAATCATCATGGCTAGCAGGTAGCAAATGTGGTTTTGTTCCTGAAACTCAACGTCCAAGGTCAGAGAGCAGCTACACTGAGAAAAGGAATGTTGTGTCAAAGGTCATTCCGTGAAACATGGTGACCTTATTTACCAGTTCCTTTTTGATGAACTTGGAAATTCCCACTCCCATGATCTGTTTGCATTCATTGGACCCTTTGAGATGATTTAACTCATTCACTTGACAAAAGACAAACCGAGGGTGGGGAACTCCACCGTATCTTTTTTGTTGTTTTTAACTGTCTCCAGTACACGCCCTAACGAAGACAGGGGACAGGACTGTACAACGGGGAGTTGAAGGGGTGAGCAGCAGTGAGCTGTCTGCTCATCTGCACAGGGAATCACAGCCTTACACATCTCTTTAATTATTCCTACTGAACTTTTCCAATCATGGTTTTAAATCCACTTGTAAGTATGATTTAAGATCAATGAAATGAGGAATTCAGATGCTTGTCAAACCACCAGTATCCCTCGTGGGCACAGTACTCTCAGATGCAACAATCAGATGTTCACCAGCTATCCTTAAATGTCACTTCAGATTCATTATGAATTCAGACTCCCATTCTGAGTGTGAAGCGGAACTGGTTAAGTGAATGACTAACACTGGGTTTAGTCAGTCAAGAGAATGGAAACATTTATGCAAATATTATGAGCAAGAAAGTGATGAGGGAAAAAGACCTTTCACAACATCTGCAAAAGAAATACCTTCTGGCTTCCCCCCTTTTTTTTCCTCACTATACTAATATTTCCAGATAATCACTGTTCTTGAAGGTACATTTTAAAATATTAAAGTTTCTTAACCCCTTATTCTTAGAAGAGACACCCTGTGTCAGGATGTTGATTATATTTTGATCTCTACTTCAAAGAGCTGACTGCCTTTCAGAATCTTTCCTCTGGCACTGGTAACATTAAATTTGTACTACCCTGTTGAAAAAAATTCACAATTATGCTTGACAACAAAGCACAAGACGGGTATCATTAAATTTTATTGTACAAAACTGACAAGATATGGCATTCCTTAGAATTAAAAAAAAAAAGAAAAAAATCAAAACAGAACTAATGTCCCTGGAAAATTTTTGTAAATTAAACAATTAATACACAACCTTTAGTCCAGCAATGACATCTGCCTGCAAGACCATCTTCAGACATGACAGGTATAATTAAAAAAATATTCCATCAGTTCAAGCAATAGTTTAATTTTCCATTAAGTATTTCTATAAAGACTTTATGTTTAGTCAAAACAAATGCTTTTGAATTTTCTTACCTTAAGAGATATAAAACAACCAGACAGGTTTGGGAATCACCAGAGAAGTCTACCCCCACAAGAAAGTCTAGGGTGTGTATTTCAATTGAAAATGCTTGTTTTTATAAAACCAACATAGTGTTTTCTAACCAAACAGTTCCAGCACAAAGATCTTGCTTTTGTGATATTTCATTCATCAGTGCAGCACAAGCTTTTGGGTATTTTATTTGATACCTCATTTCTGTGTCAAATTTTCAATCTGAATATAGACCCAGGGAAAGGTTTTCATTACCTTTATTCATTAAACCTACCCTTTGTTGCACAGGATTTACAAAAGGTCAAAACTATGCAAGGTCTTCACTCTGCTTCTCAGCAAAAACATCAAGTATCAAACAGTTTTCCCTTTATTCCAGTGGAAGGAATTACTCCTTGGAGTTCTTAGTATAAACATGAATTTAAAAAAGGGAACTAGGTAACTTTATGTTAAAATTCCAATTGAGCTGCAAATAGTCTTTAAACAACAGTGCTACAAAGAACTGCACTACTAGCATTTCTGAAGAAAAAACAACCCAAACTGAGAAGTTACTGGGGAAGTCCATAACACTTGTGCCAGCAGAGCAAGAGCCTATCTTTGCTATGGCCTAAGCTTACAGAAAGTGCTTCTCTGCAGGATGCAGTTGCTGTGATAAACTTCTGAGATGGTCCCAGGGCATAAGTTATCCTAGACTTACTACACTGTGCTTTCTAGGGAGAGATTATGTTGCAATACTTTACATTTCTCATTCTCTCTCTTCCTCCAGAAGAAGAAAAAAAAAAACTCTATGCAAGATAAAAATAATTTCGAATTAGTTGTGTAGTAAAGACCTAGTTTTGAAGTATTTATTTAACATCTAGTCATATAAAATAAAGTGTAAAAGTATGAAGGTATCAGAACGTGGCTTTCAGCAAGGCAGTTTGGGAAGCTGGAAATCAACATAAAACCAGGAATTTTTTTTTTCCCCCTTTGAAAAGGGTCACATCAGAAAATGAAAAACACTGAAGAATTTCACTTCAAGCCTGCACTCCTGCCTTATGTCCTTTCCCCAGGAGGAGAGACCACTGGAAGAATCCTCCAGGGTTTCAGCTGTGTTTGTTCTTTGTGCTCTTGTGCCGGGTGCGGCCGGAACTATGTGCTGCCCTCTCTGGGAGGCAGGGGCGGCTGGGGCTGCGGCGGTGCCTGTGTGCCTGCGGCCGTTTTGATAGAGTTCAGGGTTTTGCTAAACCAAGAGTTTTTGGCAGCTTGGATTTCATTCATTAGGGCTCCTCTCTGGTGCTCCAGCTCCTAAGAAAGCAGAATAGTCAGAATTCACCAAAAACCAATTAATTAACTAACAAAGAAGCATCTTCACACTCAGTGCCTGCAGTCCAGCACTTCCCTTGCAACCTCCCAGGTGCTGGGGAGAGGAGACATTCAAACTGCAGAAACAGCACAAGATATTTAGACACACAAATAAAAACCTCTTTTTAAGATAGGAAATTTTTCTGAAGTTCACAGATATACAGCCATGCAGGTATGTGCTCCCTTTTGGAACAATTTTTTGCATGATTCAGACTAATTTTGGACTGAGCACGAGGTTCAGGTGACCACCCTGCTGTACTCGGATTTCACGTACCTGAATTTTGCACTTGGCTTCCACGAGCTGCAGTTTGGTCTGTGCAAGTTCCAGCTCCATCTCTCTCAGCTGCTTCTTCAGTGCATCCTTCTCATCATCTGTTTCGATGCCTTTGTTGTCTGTGCTTACAGCAGGCAGCTTCAGTGCCCCCTCCTTGCTGAAAATCTCACTGCAGTGTTTGCAGGTCATCACTTTGCCCTGAAACACCCAGAAAGCTCATAATTAATCCATGTTACAGGAGTTGCTGTACTTCCCAGAAGAGCTGTTTTTGTGTCAGACTGCCTCAATCTCAGACCATCTAATACTGCAGCTTCCATAATTGGCATGAGAAGAATGTGAATAGTTCCTGAACCGTTTCCAGCGTATGTTAACCAGTGTAAAAATTCCTAAAACCTATTTAGCATGTTCTGTCTAAGCACAGAGACCTTGCTCCTGTATTAGAATCTTCTTGCTACCAAAGCTTTGTAATATTTATGTCAGCACAACTCAGAAGAGTAAATTAAATCTGAGTAGTTTAAACAGCTGACCTGGCTCACACAAACTAAAACAGGATATTGAGCTATTTCAGCAGAATATAGGAACCTCAATCCTAGAATTATTTTACATATGCTATTATCAATAATATTAAAAAGTCACTAAAAAGCAACAAATCCCGTTCAGCTTGAGTACTTAAGAAACATGTAGAAGCTATATAGCAGAGGGAAAACAAGTAGTGACAGAGCAAAGGGATGGAATTATTATTACCTGATCAGGAAATGTTTATCTCTTATGTAGGTGTTCCTGGTAAGGGGTTCAGAGAAGGGAGAGGAACCACTATGGATATTCTGGGGATAGCCCCAGCTGTACCATTTGGTTTAATTACTTAAACCAATTCTACTTAAATTACAGAAACCCAAATATAAACCTTGTCCAATCTGGCTAATTCCAACCCCTCCACTGTGAATGCTTGAGAAACAACACATTTTATCTTCTAGAGAGTCTTCTTTTTTTTCTGGTTAATCAAAACCTCCAAGTAAATACTGTTTTCTCTGTATTTTTTCCCAGAAATATACATCTTAACAGTAAAAAGAAAAGCCAAGTACTACATGCCCTTCAGTTTGAGAGTTCCACACTGAGATAAAGAACTGTGAAAGGAAACAAATCCTTTCCTTGTTTACATCTGCTGAAAAATGCATGTGAGGCTACTGATGTTAAACTTCAGTTCATGTTTTGTTCTGAGTCCCTGGCATTCAGCAATACTTGTGTTAGGAACATCCCATATGTAGGGACATCATTCTCACCTTCACAACTTCCAGTTCATCTTTACTGGCCGCTTGCTGTTTTTCCAGCCTGGTACTCAGCTGGGAACAAATCTGGAGCAGAGAAAGCAAGTTTACTATACTAAAATAGAACCTGTGCTTTTTAACAACCGTTTTTGTTAGAAACAACATTTCTTAAATTCTGCCTCACTCAGGTATACGCATTCCCCATTAACAACTCCACTGCTGCTGCTAATGATAAAAACCCAGCAGTATTCGATACAGAACATGGAGACTGGGATATTTTATGGATGAGTTGGTTTATGATGTTTATACTGCATTATGTCACAGAGTGTAGAAGCATTCACCCTACAGTACTAAAATTAGCTGAAAAACAGGTTACTCCTGATTGCCTAATTAGGAGACTATTAGGAAAGCCACAAGAAGATTTATGACAAATTGCTCTCTGAAAGCCTGGAAGGTAGTGGAGCTTATTTACAGGATGAGATCTGCAATGCTGAAAATTCAGCTCTTGGAACAGGCTGAAAGAAGAAAGTGTCTGACAAGAGTCTCTGGAATGGTACCTGTTTATACTCTGCAATAATGGCTGTGGTTTTCTTGATCTCAGATTCTGCTTTCTCCAGCTGCTTCCTGAAGACTTCCTTCAGCTAGGAATTGAAGGAGGGAGTTACATAGTACACTGACAGAACTTCTCAAAATGTGTCATCAGATTGTTCTCTTTGTGTCTCGCTGCATTTACAACAGCTCTACAGCTGCTTCTTACCAAATTCCAGTTCTTAGATAAGTGTCTGAGTTAGTAAACAAATTCTTATGATATCAGTGATAACTAAAAATTCTATACTGTGACCCTTTAACCCTGCTTGGGGAATTCTCCTGTAGCTTCATTCCCTTTCTCTGTGTTAAATAGTGGGACATCATGGTCCACAGAACACAAAAAACCCGCATTACTATTAAGTGGGGTTTTCGTTTTTCTGCACGCTGTCCCAGCAGGTTTGGCCAGACTCTTTGTTTGTTTGGAGATGAACAGGAAGAAGAATCTCTCAGCACTATCACTGTCATCTCCGTAACAGGAGAAAAAAATCTGTTTGTGTCTGTGGCACTGAGTTAAAACACAGCCAGCTCACTTCTCCTTCAGAACCACTCTGCTTGAAGAGCCCTTTCAGTAGGAAAAAGGCCTCACTGCCTTACTTACGGCAAACAGAGAACTCCATTTTAGAGAGACACACAGCATTACCATTTATTTTTGCAGTCACTGTTGCCAAATAGCAAAAATAAAAAACAGAGTATCACTTTTGAAATGTTCATGTTAGATATGTAGGGTTACAAAACTGTGACTAAATATTTTACAAATGAGTATGAGGCCAGGTCTAGTCAGCAAAATTCTCCCAACCCTCGTCCCTGTTCTGCTGTTGGTTCCAGCTCCAGGCAGGAATGTTATTTCAGCAGTCCAGCAGCTGAATCCAGAACGGGCTCGTAGAAGGCAACAACTCCTCCAGCTCCTCATTTAGATATTTAAGAGGTCTGATCACATCTCCTTAGCTGAGATTGCTCACCACCAGTGACAATAATCGTTACAATACTGGGAAGATGATAAGCTCTGGAAAACTAAACATTCAGAGCTCGAGTAAAGAAAAACACTGAAAACCATACTTGGAAAAAACCAATTACCCTTGCACTATAAACTCTTAATTGAAAGTGCATTTTGAAGACAAAATCCTTTTTATAACTGCAACACATCCACACTTTTCTGCATATCCTTTTGCTTTCATTTCCTAACTAAATGGGAAAAGCTGGAGAAGGCCTTACCTGAGCAGTTTCCTCTTCCTGTTTCCTTTTCTCTTCCTCAGTCTCCACTAGCTTCTGTTTGGTCAGGAGAAGTTCCTTGTTCAAAACATCTGCTTTGTCTTCAGCCTAGAACCAGAGACACTGCTGTAACTCAGTTGTTGTCTGTGCCAGTGCAAACAAGGGGATATACAGCTCACAAATACAGCAGGGTCAGGTTCCAGCATTGACTTTTCCTGCCCTCTAATGGCTCACACAACTTTTTGATATGACATTCCCTTTTCAATTAGTCATTTACTGAATTATTTCACTGTGTTTTAGCAACTGTGCACAAGGACCCTCTGGCCAAGTGGGTGCCTATGCCCAGATGGCACATAAGCACAGATACTCTGTCCTGGTACAAGCAAGGATGTGCAGAATACTTTTGTTGGGACCAGTATTAATCTAAGGGAGGGCAGCATGATTGAGCCCCTGTGTAACTTCAGATAACTCATCCCACTTTTTAACTGTGAGCAGGGAAAAAGGGTAACTGTAAAAAACCTAAGAGACAAAGAGGACCATCAGATGAAATGGTTTATCGGTGCAAATAACTATTGCGTGAAGAAACCTGGGAATTGGGAACACGGATTTTCTCCTTTCTTGGAAGGGCCGAGCTTATGGTGACACATCCTGGGAATGCTTTGTTTTTGTCAGCACTGTCCTCACTGGTCAGCAGGAGAGAAAGGTACTTCTCAATGTTTGGATATATTCTGTTGCCCTCCCAGGCTGGGAGATACACAGGGCATCTTGCCACCCGTCCTTTCAGTAACAAGGGGCAAGACAGGAAATGGTTGTAGCCAATTAATACTGAGTTTGCTGAAATCAGAAGAGGGAAAAGGGCATTGGAAGCAACAAGTACAGAGCCTGTCTCTGAGCTGAAGTTCGGTTTTCTACCACTGCAGTGGTATCAGCTTATCTTTCTGCCACAGTGATAATGATTAATGAGGATGTTAGTGGTGATGGTGGGCAGCAGAACCAGCTCCACCATCTCCATGCCTGAAGAGGTGGATGAAGGATTTCTTCATTGCTTAGAGTGTGTGAGACAAACGAAAACAAGCAGTGCAAGAGTGGAAAATCAATGAGATTAACATTTTAGAACAAAAGAACTCATGGATTACAAGGATATTCTTGATGAAAGACCTGTTTAAGACACGCTTTGAAGGAACTCCAAATCTTTCCTCCTTTCTTGTGTTCGTTCCAGTTTCTCCAAGCACCTGCAGTGGCTCATGGTACCCCCTGTCCTTGCAGATGAGGAGCACAGCAGCACAAAGCTTTTCTTTAAGTGCCTGGGAATGGAGGTGGGGTGTGGGAAAACTTCAAGGAGCCACTGTCGTGTACAGAAAGACTGGGAAAGTGCAGGAGAGCAAGGAATGGGACTGGCACATGCTGGTATATGCTTGGCAGCTTTGCAATGACACTTGAGAAAAAACAAGCATGGGTGGCCACAGACTTAAAGCTGTCTCATGTACAGCTGGAATTCCCAGGGAAGACAGAGCCCCTCAGCACATTGCTTTTGGCCTCCACACAGGTCTGCCTGCTGCATGCTCAGCACATCTCTGCTTGCCTGTGCTCACCTAGAGAGCTCACAATTTTAGAATGCCATGGATCCAAATCAGCAGAGCCTAACTGCCCAGAATCTGCCTAAAGGGAAAAACAACTTGCACAACTGTGGCCAATGATATTTACAGTTCTGAGGTTAGATAAAGCAAGCCAAGTAACTATAGGAAATTCAACTGAGAGGCCCTTGCAGGAAAAGATTTTTCATTATAAAAGGCACTACAGAGCCCTCAATAAGCAAGGGACTAATCACGAGGTGTGGTGGAGTTTGGCCCTCCTGTATTTATTTAGTACCTTACCAACAGCTGTCACAGCATTTACCAGTACCACATAAAGCACTTCAGAAAGAGAGGGTTGAATGTGTAGTTATCTGAAAATCATCTCTGAGGGAAAGGGCTCTGAATGCTGCTGCCCTCCACATTCCAGTCTCCACAGAGAACATGAATAGTTATCAATGAACACCCAGCAACCCTTCTAATTTTTGGTGCCATGCCACTTCATTATCTCTGTGTTTTGTCGGCTGTATTAAAACTGCTGTGAAAAACAGATCCACACAGACATTTTGTAAGGCAACTTCCCCTGAATATAGTCTTTCAAGAACTATGTGACACCTTTTTCAAGGAAATGTTCATTCTTTGGTATCTGCCTACAGGTTATGGCCTACATTTTCTAAACAATTCCCAACAGAGAAGGCGCAGTCAGTCTTGGCCAGACACCCCTGAATGCCTGCTGGCATGTGGAAATCCAGCTGAGTGCAGCTATGAGTGAGGCTGTCAGAAAATAAAGGCACAAATAAGTACACTTTTAATGCTGTGTTCATGCTTTCACTTGAGCACAAAGCAGGGCTCCTAAAACTAGTATTGCCAAGCCTGAGCTGGGACCCATCTCTGTTAACATTACCTGGTCCAGGTCATTCCGTAAGGCAATTTTGCTTGTTACAAGCTCATGGGCAAGGTCATCATTCTCCTGCTCCAGCCTCATGCTTGCTTCTTGGAGCCTACGGTTTTCCCTCTGTGGAAAGAAAGGAACAACCAGGAAAGGAAGTTAATCCTTATAAAGAGCAGTAAGAGAGGGCACTGTGTGCTTAAAACACCGAGAAGGTGAGAGTGCACATTAAGACAGGACTGCTGCTCTGGGAAACAACAGTGAATTAAGCCAGCAGTGCAAATGCAGCTATTCCACTTACATCCCAATGGTTTATGTTGTCTAAGGAACACTGATTCTAGTGTTTCCCTGTCAAAAGTGAACACTAACCTCTCCACAAAAGCACTTGGTTTCTGCTTGTTCATCATCTAAAGAAATTAGGCGGACAGGGACCAATTAACAGTTACTCATAATAATGCTTCCAATTGAAGTAGAAAGCTGTTCTGCTCCACTTTACAAAATTCTGTCTGCAGGGATCCATAAAAATAGTCCACTCTGTAGGTGATGTAGTGCCAGCTTCCCATCTCCTGTGGGACCAGCAAAGAACAGCATTTAGCAGGGAACTCCCTACAGCTCCTACATCCTGGATCACCACTGGTACCTTTCTGTAATCACGCCAGTGACACCAGTGTGTGTTCTACAGGAAACCTCCTGAGAGAAAGTGCCAGGTGGAGAGGGGAGCTCATCCCTGAGCACAGGCCCAGGACCTGCCAGGGGCAATGACAGAACACAAAACGGAGAACTCTGAGGCTGCAGGCCCTCACTGCACTGCCCTCCCTACCCACTCCACACAGGCAGAAATGACTACGTGGAGCACTGACCACAGGAGGGGAGTACACAGGAGAATGAAGAGCCGTAATCCGTGCCTTTTAGAAATCAGTTTCTGTAACTGTTGTACTAGGGCTGAGAAACAGAACCACATTCAAGAGATGCCTGTTGGTCAGTGGACTTTCAGGGGTACAGTAACAAATACACATCCTCGTTTTCAGATGAACACAACCAGGTGGGACAGACAGAGGTGCCCTCCTCAAATGGATTTTAAGAGAAAAAAAACTGTGCTGGCTTTCCACCACTGTGTATCTTTCATCCCAAAACAGGCTGGAAAGGGAATCTCTGCACTATGGAAATTCAAGGAAAAACACCACATTCATATGGAAGCTTGTAGGTCAACGAGCAATAGCCTATATGCTGGGATTTCAAAAAGGACCTGTTCTCACCTGAGAGGTGTTATGTTCTCCAAGACAAAACGGTACAAGTCCAATATATCAGTAGAAGTCAATGATACATTATATATACATATATATATGTAGGTATATATTAGCACTTAAGGCAAAAAGTTTTCCAAGAGTTGTTCAGTGAATGCGTTCCTACAAAATGTGATTTCTTGCATAAGCACATTATTCACACCTGTTTTCACTTCCTCCTACTCATCAGCTATGCTCAGATATTTTTTTCTTTCCAAACTCACAACTATGAAATTGCAATTTTCATTTCTGTTGCAAGCAGATTTCGCATGCTTGTCTTAAATAAAAACAGGACAAGTAGAGCTCTTGAGAGGATGCTAAAAAAGGTCTCTTCTGTGTGGGAACTTCCTCTGTGGCAGGAAGTAGAACTTCTACAAATTCTCTCTCCTTAATGTGACTCTATTGTGTAACTAGTCTAGGCACTGCCCTGTACAGGAAAGTAAGTTTGTTTCCTTTCCAAAAGATTGTACTGTGAGCAACTTGTTTTGCATATAAACTGTAAATAAAATGCTTTTGTCTTAGCACAGTTAAAATAACCACTGCTAAAAGACACACAACTTTGGGAATCTTTCTTATTTTAATTGCACTATAGTCTGTTTGGGACAAGGAATTTTAAAAATTAAAGTAAAATTTTTCTGTAAACATAATATAAACTTTAAAGTCTAAAACCAAATTGCAGTCAATAATAACAGTAATAATAATCTCTAACATGCCTTCATTCCTGTATTTTGTTCTGACCATCTTAGAAACGTTGATTTTCATAGACACAGCTCTGCCAGTTGTCAGAAAGTGACCTGAGTTCACCTAAAACCTGAGACCAGACTAGGATCAGGTGCTGCAGCACCAACACCTTTTCATAAGCATGTCGCTAAGAGGAAGAAAGCAGCTTTCTTAAGACTTTCACAAAATAACCAAATTGGCTTTACCATTTTTACGTGTTTGCCAAAAGCTCCAGTGCCTGCAAAGCAAGGTGCAGAGTGTGAGGCTGAGTTCCTGCTCTGCATTCACAGACAAGCGGCTAAGCAAGCTCCGTGGCTGGAAATGCACTATCCTCCTCTTAAACCAGAACGTACATGACATGTTGGCCGTGAGTTAAAGATCTCTTACCTTGGGCATCCAGTCAACAGCTAAAAGAAGTTTTTAGCTTGTTCACCACACTCCTCATGTACAGCTGAGAGCCTCTCACAAGGCCACCTTTGCTCTTCCTCCACCCAGGGCACTACGCCCGATCAGAGAGTCTGCCTTCTCCAGCTCCTCCCCCCAGACCTAGCAGTGCAAAACTGCCTCCGTTCTCAGGAGGAAACTCTTAAGTCTGCTTAAGTCTAAATAAAACCTAACGTGGCACAGTAAAGACAGAAATAGAAAACAGCACTTTTCATGTGTAGCAAACTATTTCCAATGGCTCTGAAACGTTTAGAGTTTTATGAAATATGCTTGCAATGACAAAGTTCAGGAGATGGAGCTGGTTTGTTACAGCAGGACTCACATCACAGGCAGCATTTTGTAACCTGGCATCAGCACTCCAGTCAGACCTGCTAGTTGTCCCTGATGTAAAGGGACAGCTTCCTGCCTCCTCCACACAACACCGAATTTACTGACTATGACAACCATTTCCTCCTCCTCAGCACTGCTCACTTTCTACAGTTAGTAAAATAAGAGATCCCTCTTTCCCAAATTCCTCCTTCTGGTTACAAAAGGTGGCTGGTGAACTCAGGTTAGCTTTTAAAAGGAGGATACTGCATTTCCAAAGAGGACAAACAATGCTGATACACACAAACACAAATAAACTTACCTCCTGTAAAGTCACAGACCAAATACTGCTTTCAACCATTGGTGTAAAGACAGTGAAAACAGGATATAAAATAATTTCTAATACAAAAAACAAAAAGTTGCTTATTCTTCAGTGGGTTTTTGATTCTGAGTTTTAGAGAGGATACACTCCAACTTCCATCACACACTGGATGGAAAGAAGATGGCAAACTTGAAAACAGCAGGCAAGCCTCAGTTCAGGAAGACTGAAAGGCTGAACTCCACCCTCTGCTCCCTTCCAGGCTGCGGAAGGAGCAATTGCTGAGGAGATTACTGGTCACGATGCATCCTCTCTGTGCTGTACTCAAGTGGGGTGGAACAAGTCACCAACCTTGTTAAGCAATTCTGTTTGTGATGAGCAACACCCTGTGCTGGGTTTGGCTCAGGCAGAGCTAGTTTTCTTCACAGTGGTCAGTATGCTTTGGGTTTGTGCTGGAAACACTGCTGACAGGGGAGAGGTGGTTTTGTTATTGCTGAGCAGGGCTTGCAGAGTCAAGGCCTTTTCTGCTTCTTGTACCTCCTCACCAGCGGGAGGACTGGGGGTACACGACAGGCTGGGAGGAGACACAGCCAGGACAGCTGATCCCAGCTGACCCAAGGGATGATGCTCCACACCATATGGCACCACGCTCAGCATGTAAAGCTGGGGGAAGCAGAAGGAAGGGGGGACCTTTGGAGTGACGGCGTTTGTCTTCTCCAGCCACTGTTACGGGTGCTGGAGCCCTGCTCTCCTGGAGATGGCTGCACACCTGCCTGCCCATGGGAAGGGGTGGGTGCATTCTTTGTTTTGCTTTGCTTGAGCACACAGCTTTTGCTTTGCCAACTGAACTGTTTTCCTCTCAACCCATGAGTTTTGTCACTATTACTCTGCGGATTCTCTCCCCCATCCCACTCATGGGGGAGTGAGCAAGTGGATGCCTGAGTGCTGGCTGGGTTAAACCAAGACACATCCAAACCTGAGACCTCTGAACATGAACAGATCCTCAGTAGTGGAATAAAAACACTGATTAAAATTCACTTTTCTGGAGGTGAGCAAACTGAGGTCTTCATAAGCCCAACAGAAAGGGCTCTTGATATCGGAGGGTAACACGGAGGCTTCTGGAGGTAGCTGTGTTTTCTGTTTGGTGACTCTGGAGAAGCATTCCCCAAAGTTCCCCAGAGCACTGTTTTTATAAAAACCACAGACAAAGTCTCACATAAAGAATCATCATGATTTTCCTCATGATGTTAACATCCAGTTGCCATGACTGAATAAAAATGACCAGTATATTAATTTTTGCTTCCCCTTCAAACACACAGAAGGCTATTATGTCCAAATTACACATTTATTCAGACACACAACTTCTCCATTGCACAACAAGAGGAACACACAGAGGAAAAGGTGGAACAGAACAGCAGGGTCTGCTTGCAAAACTCCAGCCCTTCTTTGTATGGCTATATCCTCTTTATTTTAAATCAACTCCCAAGCTCAGTTCTGGCAATTTCTCATCAAGTTAACCCAAATCCTGTTACATGAGGTGTTCTCAAACACAGAAATAAAACCCCATAATATTTAAAAAAATATAAATCTGAACTATGTTACTGGGTTTTTTTGCACAACTCACTTTCTTCCTGGCTTCTGTAGGCAATTTGTAATTTATTTTAACTAAAAATAATGAAATTCGGTGACAAACAGCAATTTAGAACATATTTAACTTTTGCACCTTTTACAAATCTGGTAATTTAAAAATGTGATAATTTGTTAGAAGTAATGGAAAATAAAGTGAAAACGTGTCCAGAAAAACCTGCGCTTTTCCTAAATAATACTTATAAATACAGAAGGAAACAAACACCAAAAATAATGGCACTCTTTTAATACTGTTCTTTTGGTAGGTCAGATCACAGCATGTAAAACACCAGCTGGGCAGGAGCTCCTGTGTGTGTAACACAGCTGACGGCAGCACGTACATTTCACCTGTCAGGCAAACACGACTGGTTACTGGGCCAGACGCTGCCAAACCAGCCCAGCTCCCTCTCCCTCAGGAGACTCAAGGCACTTCCTCTGGGGCTGTGTCACAGGGAGGAGTCTTCCTCAGACATCCTTCACCACTGCAGCTCACAGGGGCCTGTGTCTCTATGGCCCCGACAAATCTCTGCTGGCAACAAAAACTGTAACACCCTGCAAACAACAAAAACTCTGCGAACTATAGCTAAACACTATCAGGAGATTGAAAAATCCTTTCCTTCTTGACCCATATGAGGAATGTTCTGCAGGGATCCCATCCAAGAAACATCCCCTTCCTAGGCAGCAAACCAAAACCTCACTTTGTTTTGGGAAGAGAAACTGTAGAAGTTACAATGCTGTAGGGATGTGGGGCACAGCCCACAGCGCAGGAGCTGACAGCAGTGATGTGCTCAGAGGCAAGGCTGGCCTTTGTCCTTCCCCAAGCCAAGCCTGGCTGGTCGAAGCCCTGCACAGGTGCTGCCCAAATCAATGCATCTCTGACCACACAGGCTGCAGAACTCTCACTGAAAGGACAAGCAAAAAGCAAGGCTGGCTCTCTACATGCTGCCTGAGAGGATCCACACAGCTGCCCTTTGGAAACACTCCTGAAATGTCAATTCCTACCAATCTCAACTTCACATATCAATAAAATCTAACAAGCAAGACAAGGAACAAAGAACACTTACAAGCATTTTTCCATGACACCCATCAACTGAAGAATGCATCCAAACTTTGAAATTAATGTGCAACTGGCCAGTTACAGGGCCTCTCGAATCACAGCATCCCTAAGAGGATCAGACCCAATCCAGCTTAATAAAAAAAATCCACAGTGAGTTTCAGAAGCACAAGTCAAAACCCCCAGGTGTGATCTTGACTGTGGCAGTGACTCACATCAACAGTGGCCCAAGAGTCACTTTCTATATCCTCATTTGCAGCTTGGGATAAAGTTCTTCACCATCCATCCATCCATCAGGATTAACCAGTTAATATGCTTTCACTGAGCTTTAAAGAACCCTTATTTGTTTTTGAAGTATTCCACAGTATTGTAAGTGAACTGCTGGGAAAATACTTAATCAGCAGCAAGTTGTGTTTTTTTCTAAATAGGTCATACTTGCCATTGGCTCTCAGCTGCTACAGCACTCCCAAGCCTCACAAACTAAAATCTACACCCTTTGACAGGAATAAATCCTACAATTAAAATATAATTTTCTCACAGATAAATACCTTTTTTTTTACAAAAGGGTCAGTTTGACTTTGTCTGTACCTGCAAGTCTGCCTTGTCACACTAATGAATTCAGGCACACTCTCTCACTACAGAGTTCCATACTTTGGTTTTCTGAATGTGGTGCACTTTCCTCGTGGTGTTCACAGACCACGCAAGCCTGTTGCACTCCGTGTGATTATTCACCACCCCCACTCCTGGTAGGCTCGGTACCAACCACGTGGTCACTTAACATGTTAAGGCACAATGAAGAACAGCAGGGTATGTACAAGGATATGTAAGCAACGTCAGTTCCCAGCTGTCCTGGGCAGTGGGCAGTAAAGTGCTTCACCTCCTGCAGCCTCAGAGAAAGTGAAATTGTTCAACACAAAGCGAGGAATAACCGGATCCTGAACACTCAGTGAAGTCTGTGCCCAGAGGCAGAGCCTCCAGCACACAAAATCTATGGCAACAGAATGCAGCTGTGACAACGAAAGCAAATATATTGGAAAGATAAGCAAAGCTGACCTAGAATTAAAGAACTGTTCTTTTCTGGTGAGCTATCAAGCTATCATACTAACAACTGAACCTTATTTCTCTGCTGCTTTAAAGCAGGGTATCCATCACTATTAATTCTATTGCAGTAGTACCCCAGGAGAGCTCTGGGTCCCATCATATAAGGCATTATCTCTACAAAAAATTACTAAGGCTTGGTATAAACAGGAAAGAACAACAAAGATCATATCAGCCAAGGAAGAGTTCATCTTCCAAAGTCTCTGTGGATGCCACTGCACACAGCTTGTGCTAGAACAATGTGTATTTTCTCCTTTTTGTGTCTGTAGCTGAGAATCACCCTTTGTTTCTGCGGCTCATGAAGATCTCCCGTGAAAGTGCAACAGCAGGAGAGTTACCTACAAACATATAAACTGAAAGAAGAAAAATATTATATGTGGCTACTTGCAGATGTCTTAAGAGTTACAAATTGTGACTGAAATATTCTTGGGAAAAAAGAGTAAGTCCAAATGTTCCAAGTGCTTACTGAAGAAAGGGGTGACTTTTGCCTGGCACTTCACTTCCCTAAGGTCTGCATCGGCACATCCCAGGAGGTGAGCGTGGTACCAGAGACAGCTCACTCCCCGTGGGATTCACCAATGGATCAGCTTCCCACACAGCATCTCCTACCTTATATCTGTCCATAGGATCTTCCTGCTGCAGCTGACTCTCTCGCATTGTTTGGTACTCTCTCTCATATTTCTTCAGCTTTTTCGTTGGCACCTGTGGAATGGATTTGAGAAACATGCATTTAGAAATTAGAGGAACACCGGAAGGGCTGACTGAAAGCTCTCCCTGCAAACAGGAAACTGAGGAAGTGCTGGAAAGCTGCTCCTGAATAAAGTCTCCCTCCACTGCCCTCCCTCCCCTACTCATCAAGCTGTGTCAAACACTTACCAATACAGCTCACATCGACAGAAATCTTTCTGTGCCCACTGCTGCTAATTATTCAAATATTTAAAGGGAAACAAAAGTGGAGATATTTTAATAAGAACTAACATGAAGAAAAAAAGCACAAGCAACAGGAGTGGAAGAACAGGGAAGAGGAAAACACACTTTGAGATGTATGATTCACCAAAGCAATGCTTTAGCAAGACAGCTGTTAAAAGTGAGATGAGAACAAAGCAGTGCTCATACAAAAGGACTGGACTCCCCTGTGGGAGATCCGAGTAATGGTTTTTATTGCTGAGAGAGTATTAATGTCTAAATCACAGCCTATGACCAATGTCCTCATGAAGTTTGGCATCAGAACCCTCCTAGGCACAGGTGGAGATGCTGCAGTGCAAGGAAACAGTGAGGTGGCTCAGAGAAATCACAAACAGATTTGGTAAACAGTGATGCAGAAAGGTCAAATCTCAGGCTGTTTGGTCCTGGGAATGCTTCCACTTCAAACAGAAGGAACCTGTGTTCTTTTAAACAAAGCATGGGGATCCTCTGCTTTCCCTTCACCTTTTAGTTGGGTTTGCAGAGCCCCCATCTCTCCCTGGAGACCTTTGACAGCATTACTCAGGTCCCCTACTGGCAGCTGGAGAAATCCGTAGCACCGTGTTCCACCACGAGTACAAACACAGGCCCTCCCTGGATCTGCCATACAGATATTCCTATTGCCTGTGTTGATCATGTTTAGCCGCCTCCTGGTGTGAGGACGTGCCACTGTCACCTTGCCTTAGGGCAAAAAACTACTGCCAGTGAGCAGAGATATGAGTTTGTGTGTCGTTTTGGTGTTGTTTTCTCTTTACTGGTTTTCAGCCCAGTACCTCCTTGCTCTGCAGTACAGGAAGGGACCAAGCAAGTGCTCAGTGTTGCTGCAGAGGGAGGTGCAAGTGGCAAACGTGAAACCCATGATCTACAAAGCATTAATAAAGCAGCACCGGTTCCCACAATTACTGATGGAATCTGAAATCAACCCCCTGAAGGAAAACAAAGAGAAAAGGGTAAGATAAAACCACGAGGTACATTGGGTAAACAAGAAAATTTCACTTTGATGACAATAGTGCAAAACACCATGCAATGAAAATGACTAAGTCAGAGATGCTTTTATGGACTTCAACTGAACAATCCTCTTAACTCAAAACCCAGTCAGCTTTGTCTTGGCTGCAGCTTGAAACTGTTGAGGCTACTTAACAGTCATAGGATTAAGGAATCATTTCACTGCAGTATTCTAAATGAAACACACCCATCACACACCTGAAACCTGATCCAACCCCTCCTTTCACCAGAACTACTGGGCTCTCATTTAGAGAACCAGACCAAGGCTCCCCGGCTGGGGTGTTACAAGGACACCCTCCAAACACAGTTCTCGGGTTCTGCTGGGGAGTTTTGTGCTCCAATATGCAACCACCAGGAAATAAAGATAAATATGAGGGAGACTTTATGATGCAACATGGCAGAAAGGTGCAGCACAGGTGTAAATTAGATGATGATCTCTTCAACCAAAGATTTTCCTGATTATTGACAGTTTTCATTGAAACCTTTAAAATGCATATTAGAACTGTCTCCCGACACAGGGAGAGAGACAAGACTCCCATCCACACAGCCACTTGAGTGATTCAGTAAGAATCCCACCATCTGAAGGGACAAGAGATGGAAGAGAGATTCTGGGTGTGTATAAATAGGGAGGAAAGAGTGGAAAGCAAAGGTAAAAACTGCAGTTACAACCCTTTACCCCCCGTGCTTACGTGAGCAGTGCTGCTCACCTCAGCCTGGCACTGGGTGTTGGGGGCTGTCTCCATTCACCAACAACTATCAGTCATTTCTGAACGCCTGCTAATTCATTCCACCAACCATTCTGATCGACACGGCCTCCCTACTGTCTTGTGTTTTAATTCTCAGCTGTGAGCAGGACCACGTAGGGTCCTCTGGGGCCACGCGGGGCAGCAGCTCCTTGCTCACCACCACAGGAGCCATCCGTGGCTGTGGCCTGGGCTGAGGGATGGTCCGTGTGCCCGGCACACTCTCCAGCAAGCAAACACCACAGCAACGCTTTCTTAGGGATACTGAGAGTAAATAATACCTGAAACAGGATTGTGAAAGGTGTGCAAACATCAGACGTGACGCACAAAACAGCTTGCATGCTCTTTGAAAGGCTATCATGACTGATGTGTGTTGGTATCTATTTATGCTACAAACCTTGTCTTAACTGGGAAGCAGTACCTAAATAAAGCAAAAGTCTGTCTTTAGGGGCTAGGGGGGAATTCCTATTAGAAACCAGTCCATGCTAATCCACTTATCTCATAAAATAGAAACTGGAGCAGGTATGCTTAAGAACTTTGGCAGGGACTATGCTTCAGTGTTATTATCTATTTAGTCATGTTACTCAAAGGAGTTTGGTAATTTATTACAGCACTTTCTTCTTCTGAGTATACACTAATAAATGGAAAAAAAAATATTTAAAAGCCCATTTCCATATTCCCCAATTTAATTCCCTGGAACAGTTTGTGAATTCAACAAGGGACTTCTCAGTAAGCATTTTCGTAAGTGCATAGTGCTAGCTATGCTTCAGTCCTCATGGATTGATCCTGAACAAAGTGCTCATAAATTCTCTGTAAAAGCTTCTGCAATATCGATTTTTTTCTTTCTTTAGCAGCATGGGGTATATTGGCTTGAACTGATGGTTACCAAATTTAGGAGACTTATGGTTTATAAACATTGCTCATCACTGTTTATCTCAGTATCTTATCTCATTGAGTTAGTTTATTGTCTTCAATCAAAAAATCGTGTTACAAGTAGTTGTAGGTAGGGGGAAACCCCATATACATCATCTTAATAAAACATCCACACCAAAGAACTGAACAAGCA
The DNA here is from genome assembly GCA_013400975.1 of Atrichornis clamosus. Taxonomy (NCBI): domain Eukaryota; kingdom Metazoa; phylum Chordata; class Aves; order Passeriformes; family Menuridae; genus Atrichornis; species Atrichornis clamosus. The sequence continues at coordinate 74,412 of WBMZ01010248.1, forward strand.
AAACCACTTTCTGAAAAAACCCAATGGCACCACCAAATGCTTGAAGGACTCACTGCAGAGAGGTGATCAGTAGAAGGTGAGAAACCAAACCGCTTTGGTTTTAGCTGCCCCTGTTCAGACAGGGCTGGGAAGATTTGCTTCACCTCCTTGGGCAATCCTGGGCATGGGCAGCGTACCAAGCATCAGCATCTGCTCGGCTCCAGAGGACCTTTCCCTTATTCTGTGACTTCCTTGGATGTTTACAGGCAGTTCAGGCTGACCTTGCTGGATTCATAAATCACACTTGTGACTCCTTCCTCCCACATGTTTTATTGCTCTAATGCAGCCCGAGCACTCAGAGGAGGCAGTTATCGTTATGTTCATTTGACAGCCAAGGAAATGGAAGTAGAGATGTAAAGTGATTTCCTGAACATACTGCAGACAGCCAGAGGCTGATCGAGACAGTGAAATTCTATTACCTGATTTCTGGTTTCCACTACCACCACACTGCCAAACTGAGCAGAGGATCTCTTTTCCAGCTTCCCACTTCTTTTCTCTATCTAGCACTGCATAAACACTGCAAAAATACATTGTCCCACCACACTAACAATGTAGCCAGTATTCTCTAATCCCTGCACTCCTAACATTTTGTCCTCTCTAGTTCTTGCCTCAATGTGGAAGAAGAAGAAAAAAAGAAAGAAAAAAGCCAATTAAGAAAGTGTGCAGTGCTTTCCTTTCTCATTATTTGAAGCAGGTGACATAATTTTCTGTTTCACTGGCAATGGATTTGCTTGGAATTTCAAGCTGAGGTGAGGATCCTGTGGTCCTCCAAAGGTGAGACTCCCCAGCTCGCTCTGAGAGAGCACTGACAGTGACAGACCCTGGGTGCAGCCCAGCCTCCCTTTTATCCATCCACCACACACCTACCAGGCTGTGATCCCCGCAGAAGCCCAGACTCTTCCCACTGCTGCAAAGCAGGACCATTTCCAAGCAGAGGTGATGCCTGGGAGCCTGGCTCAGGGGTGCTGGGACCAGCTCAGCCCCTGCTCACAGCCAGAAGCACCAGGTGCAAGAGGCTCTCTTGCATTTCAAGTTCCCCTCTTGAGGAGGTGGGAGTTACGCTTGTGAGTGCTTAATTTTCTCCACCTTATGATTTAAAACAATACCAAAAGCAATTTCAAAACGAGGCTTGGTTCTGTGAGTGTCACATGAAGCCTGTGAGCTTCAAACAGAACCTGAGCAATAAAAGAGTTCCAATCACACACATCGTCTTAGTTCACACACAAAGTTGTACCAATTTGTTCCAGTTAATACTTCCTATTTTAAATACAACTCCATCAGGTTCAAGGAAAGAAGTGGCTCTATTTTAAGGAATACAGCTCTATTTAAACATTGTATTAAGACAAATGAAGGCTTCAGTGTAACAAAAATAGATGAAAAAATTGAGTTGGTACTACTGGTCTGTGCAGTCGTTGCTACGGACAACTGTATCAACCTTTCCTTAAAATGTGGTTGGCCAAAGGGATGAAGAAGTATCCTGTCATGAATGTCTGGGAATAAGAAGCAGACAAGCCATTTCTTTTTCTTCTGGGAGGAGGCAGTAATGAAAAAGAAAGAACAAACCCCACAACACAGTGCTGACACAACAGACTTGTCCCCTGGATTAGACTTTAAAGGGGGTAAATAGGATGTTGTATTTTACCTATTATGCAGTATAATCTGAACAAATGTATCTCCAATGAGCTCTTAGCCACGAGCATGAACCCTGGGAGGAAAGAGGGAAAATTGTAATTTCTTACAAAACTCTATTCACAATGGGTATTCTGCAGAGAAGAAAACCTGCAGCATTCATTTGTAAAAATTAATGCAGGATTGACATCAGCTGCCTAAAGGAAACTCCAGGCTGGAGCACAGCTTGAAGGATTCCCATTTCTCCTTTTGACACTGTGCAGGGAAGGGCTCACTGGCAAGAGGCTGTTTCAGCACAGGTTTGAAATCCAGTGGAAGTGCCCTCCCCCAGTGTTTCACTGTGCTACAGCATCCCACTCAGGACCCACACATCCTCCATTCAACGCCACACTGCAAAACTCATTCAGCACCATCCGATCCCTGGGTTTGGGGCACAGTAAAAGTCCCAACTGTCAGATGCTATTTTACCATCTGAGCCAGAAGGAAGGAGTTGTTCCCTGAAATTCCTTGGAAACGTGCACGGTGTTGGAGGGATCTCTTGCTGAATGCATGCCTGAGTGTCTGTTGCAGAAGAGCATCTCTCCACCTCGTGTTTGGAAACAGAAATGACAGAAATGCCCTTTTTACATCCACGAAGCAGCTCCACCCCATCACACCCGAGTATCCCTTCCCTGCAGGGGCAGAGTTTTCTTCCTTCTGCAAGTCACCTCCTTGCCAGCTCTGCACACTCAAGAATTCCTGAAGAGAGTCTTCAGGATAACAGAAAGCCAACCTGAAAGCCAGCTGCAGGCAAAGGAAACCAGCTTTGCCATGAATTTTATTTAATTTCTCCACATTAGTCCATTATCAAAATATCTTAATTGCAAGTGGCACATTCAAAGGAATTTACAAAAACAAGAGAAAGGCAGGTTGCAAAATTTACAGAGCATCTGCACAATTTACTGTGATTCAAATCAGCAGCAGCAGCAGAGTCAGTGACACTGGATCATTTCCAACACCAGATCCTTTTGTCAGATTGGAATCTCTACGATGTATTTCCATTCATGGAAACCTGCTGAACCGGGTATAACCCATCATTGTTCTGTAGCCCTGCTGTTTAAAGATCTGCTTAGCTAGGCTCAGTTAGCAAAACAGTTACCTAAGGTAAAAGAGTAAGCTGAGACACAGAGATAGTCAATAAAGCCCCGCTGTACAGTGATCCTGCAGCTACACAGGAAGAGAGAATGGAATTTGGATTCCCTGAACTGCAACTCTGAACACTGATGTGTACTTTTACACTGACCACAGTGTTTGTGTTTTGAGAGGCTGCAGGGGAACCTGCATCTAAGGAAAAGGGTCAAGGAAAGGATGTTCTGCCTGTGGAACAGACGCTTCTAAATGCTCCTTTTTCAAAACCCCAAATTGTCTTTCTGCATTCAAAAATTCCTTTTCACTTTGGCATATGGAGGGTTTATTATCCACGTCAATTCTCTTTGTTTTAGTAAAGAAGAAACACCCGGAGTGGCTGAAAAGCGGTGCTTGGAAATGGCTGATTATTTTTTGTACGTGCAGCTGATGTCTCGCAGCTCCCCCAGACACAAGTGCTGCCTCCCCTGCACAGATAAGGGCTGCAGCACGGAGACACACACCGTGAAAGGAACAGCCAGATCCACTGTTAGCCAGCACACCTTTTGCATTTCAATGGCTCTGCTCAACAGAAACACTGTGCTGAAGGGTAACACTATCAGAAAGGTTCTCGATGGAAAATATCTGCGTACAGGTGATTTTTATTATCCGACGTAACTTCAAGAACGCCTGAACAATGAGACCTCCACTACCAACCACTGTGTAGACTAAGTGGAACTACTTGTATGTGCCACAGCCACAATGAGGACTGGATAACTGGGAGAGTGACACCACCCAGCCGTGTGGGGCACACCCTGCTCTGGGTACACAGCTCCTATGAGCAGCAGCTCTTCTTCCAGCACAGGATTTATTAACTGGTTTGTATCTCAAAAGGTAACAGCTCACGGAAGTGATTCTGTGCCTTACATACACACCCCGTTTGATACACAGCATTTGGTGCTGAAGGTTTGGTACGTCTCCTCAGTGACTATGCAAAATCCAACTCTCATCTCTCCCCCACTAGAGGTCCATAACTCATTCTGTTTGAGATCTAACCCACGTCCACAACAATTTCAGAGCTTTGGTTGCATTTCTCAGCATATCACAGCAAGAGAAGAGAAGGGCAAGTAGAAGACACATTCAGGCTTCACCACCATCCCCCTGACAACAGAATCAGACATTCAGGACAAAGTACCAAGTGATTTTCTTGCATCACTTAGCAGGGAAACAGCCTCTCCCAGCTACACGGTGTTAGCGTTCACTTCCAACCTTGTTTATCCTGGAACTAACACAGACCTATCACCCAACACAAGGCCAGCAACTGATCAGAACCCAGGTTCAAACTACTAGTTTTACCAAGGCTGTTAAATCTGTCACATTCAACATATTTAGTCCACAGGGTGTACAGCTTTCAGCTAATACACACCTGGCTCAATACATCTTCTGAAACCTGCCACGAGGCTGGTGAAACCTGTTGTCTGCAAGACCAGATTCTGTTTCTGCTGAATGACCAAGCCACATCTTGTCTCCTGTCACACTCTGAATCCAGCACAAGAGGAAAAATAATCTGCTTCCTGAGATGGAGGATGGGTGCTAGATCACAACTCTGAACCAGATGGTTTTTAATGTCCCTTAAAACCTGAACCATTATGTGATTCTATGATTATATACTTACATTTAGGGCTCCACAATCTGCTCTGTCATATCAATACTTTTATCTATATTTCAAAACCAAACGGAGCTTTTACCCCATCCTCTGAAAGTCTTGCCTTTTTTCTGCATGCCCAGCTCCATAAACAAAATTGCTAATACCCTATAAAAGGAAGTTTATTTGAAGCCACACGTTAAATGATCAGCATTTTGAAAATACAAGTGTAACATTGTCCAACTCCAAGGTATTAGCAAGGCTCACTGAAGCATGGCACAGCCTTTTAGTGTGACAACTAATCCGTGCCCTGCTCCGTCATCTCGCTAACCCTTCATTTGCCAAGAAGGTTCCCTCCATGCCTTGAATTCGCCTTCTTTGCACCCTTCAGCCTCCGTGGCACCTGCAGAATGCCTTGGCACAGAGCTGGCAAGGAGGTGGAGGAAGGGCAGGGCAGTTTAAAAGCACTGTTTGGCCACTGATGTGGTTCAAGCAGCTGCCTGAGAGTATCCGTGGGGATGGGACTGCACAGCTGCATGGCCCACCTGCCCTCAGAGATACACAGGAGCTGAACCAATTCCCAAACCTGTACGTACAAGGCTGCTTTGGGGTTTGTTTTAAACCTGCTGCTTCCCCTGCCCCAGCTAAGGCTCCACCACCAGCACCAGCAGCACTGGCCACCGCTGCCATTCGCCACCCCAGCTGCGCACACACCTGCGCTCAGCCATCACGTTTAGCTGAGACCCCGTCAGGCTCATCAGCCACCAATGGACTCCAGACCTGCTACTCTGTCACCCAGCAGGGAAAATCCCAACAGCACCTCAAGCACTGACAGAAGCAGAAGGAGTTTGTGTCAGGCAGGAGGGGCTGACGGCACGAGATGAAATGTGTCCGTGCACGAAAGCCAAGCTGCTGCTGCCACTGAAGGGAGCCCTGCAAGGGAAAGAGCTCCCACAGAGGGAGAGCAGTCACTTCCTCTGGAAAACAAAGCCAGCTAATATTACCAGCAACTTCTGGCTCCCACGATTTTCACCCTCTGGTGCCAGCAGGTGCAGAGAAGCAGCAAGCCATCTTTTTCCCCCCCCGAGCTCTCTGTCCCAGTGCTGCCTACTCGCTGTTGCTCTGGCCATGGGAAGAATGACACCATCGGTTCTGAAATAACGGGAATCTCATTATCCTGTTCCATTGTTGCCTGACTTGCTCTGGAAGTTCAACCTGAGTGTGGACAATCTGTGTGCTCATTCTTGCCCGTGCAGGGTGGTCTCCAAGGCCAAGTAATACTCCCAGATGGGCTTGTAATGATGACAGACACAAGCTGAGTGTCTTGAGTGCCCAGAAAATTTGTACTGGTTTTCCTGAAATTCTTTTTAAGAAGAAAATGAGGAAGCTTCAAAATACTGATGTCCTTCTTTTGAATGTTTCAAAATTCTATTCTTATCTTATTTATAAAATGTCTACTTGAGACATTGTTTAAGCAATTCTTTCTTGATCCAATGACAATAAAAAGGCAGCAAGAAGAAATGTTTTCACACACAGAGAGAAAGTAACCAGAAAATAATACGGGTTATTAATTAGGAACAAATTAAACAGTAGTTCAAACTAAATGAAGAAGAAAAAGTTCAAATTATTTTTTGAGTTTCATTAGGCTGGATGATATTCTAGAGGATATGGAAAAGAAGAGGATCTGTAAGTGTTGCTCATATGCATTAACAATTACAGCTCAAAAATAATTATGATTCAGATGAGTCACAAGGGTCCAGAAAACAGCTCAGCTCTAACCAGTCTGAGGGTTTTAATGCAGAGCAGAAGTACTGACAGAACCAGCAGAAGATATCTTTGGTCCACTCATGTTTGTTTTTAGTAAATCCTTATAACAGTAGAGATTCCCTTAGACCAAAAACTTTTGTTGTATTGCCAACATTTAAACACCACAGCTCAACCCATCTGGATGACTTTGGTTGGTGAGCTGAAAACAAGAACCCACACAAATGCTCTGCAGAGCTGATAAGCATCTGGCTGATAAACTGGTTCCACACCAACATCATTTTATAAACTGTAGGTCCTGTTTTATTCCTTATCCACAGGTCTGCCTGAGAAAAGTAACTTTACACTTTTAAGAGTCTTCTCTAGCACTGGCTTCACTACCACAAGAGATTTATTTTCTAAAAACCCAGACCCCCCAAGGAGTATCCGGTAGCCACAAAGCATGAATTAAAAAGCTCAGGAAATGGGTTAAAAAGCCATTGTGAAAGGGAATCACTATTCAATGACATCTTTCATTTTTGGTCAATGACATTCTGGGTCTCTTCTGGGACTCATCAAAGATCCAGCACTATCAAACACTACATCAGTGGCTTGGAAATGAAAGATACAGCCCAGCTAAAAGAATTTGTGGATGACACATGGACAGAAAGAACAGTGAAGAACAAGAAGAACCAGAAACTGCACATGTACATTTGAATTCCTGGAAACAGCTTCCTCAACTGAAACACGGCACTGCGCCGACTCCAGGCCACGTGTCCACAGGACCTAACTACAGCACGGAGCTGTGGTCCTCCAGCTGGGGTGGAATCCCATGAAGACATGGGATCAGTCCCAAGAAAGCACCATTTGGACTCTTCCAAAAGTTTGGGAACTTTTCAGCTCTTTGGGAGGGATGGAGGATGAGGGAATAGGAGGCATATGCTGGGAAAGCAGCCTGCCAGTGGCTGGGCAAGACCCAGATCTTCCTCCACATTCCTCTCCCTCCCGCCTCGCTGCTTGGTGGCAAGCTGAGCAAAATGATCCTGCAAAAATATTTTAATTGTTTTTGGAAATGTCTATTGCATCAGCACCACTCATGGAACAGCCCCACAATCAGCTTCACTGGCACCGCTCAGGAGGAGTGTGTGGGACTAGGAATAAACACTGGTCCAGAGAGAAGGGCAGGAAGTAACAGACCACCCAAATGACAAAAATGTAACTCTGCTGTCAGAGCCAGGCTGCAGCAGAAAGGCTAATGGGAGCCCTGGGATGCACAGGGATAGGGAAAAGGAAGCTGACTAGTGAAGGTTAACCCTGGATTGTCACTGTGACCAGTACTGTAATACTGTCTCTAGTCCTGGGAGACGCACTTGGGGAAAAAAATGAAGAGGATGTGGAGCAGAGCCCCTGAACTGTTTGGGCAGGGTGTAAGTGCCTCACAGCAAAAGGTGTAAGAGCTCAGGATCCTAAGCACAAGGGAGCTGCTCCAAACACAAGGCAGGAGGATCGGGGCAGGATCTGGCAGCTCCAGCCCCAGAGAGGAGGGAGGGACAGAGGTGAGAAAGCTCCTTGAGACATCCTGAAAGCAAGATCCCTCCTTCTGTTAGGAAGGAAAGGGTTCAGACATGGATTATATCTCTGAAAAGAGCCAATTCTTCTAACAGTGACCACACAAATTTCCTTCTCCCTTCTCTGGCAGCAGCTTCAGCTGCAGGATGCCAGGGAAAGATGGGCTCTAAAATCTCAAATGCTGCCACCTCCTTGCACTGCAAGACTTCACACAGGCAGAACTACAGATTCAAGGAAAAACTGAGATTGGAAGGGGCTCCAGTGGGCACAGGGACGAAGCTCCTGCTCAGGTAGGGACAGCTTCAAAGTCAGAACGTGCTGCTCCCGAAGGCCTCCAAGGATGGAGATGCCAGGGTCTCCCTGGGCAGGACTTTCCCTCGTGCTCAGCCAGAACCGGCTCTGCTGCAATGATGACCATTTGTCATGATGTCATGTCCTGGCACTGTGTGCCTCACAGGATGGCTGCCTGCTTTCTAAGACCTTCTTTTAGGCAGCAGGAGACTGCAATTAGATCCCTCCTGAACTTTCCTCAGGCTAGCTGCCCAATCCTCCCCCCCTTCCCTCGTGCAGATGGACCCTGCCTTCCCAGCAGCCTTCCGCTGCACTCGCTCTAGCCTGTGAATATCCCTGGTCTCCCTGGGGGCTCAGAACTGGATTCAGGGAGTGAGATGCAGCCTCAGAGCTGCTGGGTGGAAGGGGATGACCATTTCACCTGAGACCTGTCTGTGCACAGCCAGCCCTGGGCACTGCAGGGCAGTGGTCATCTACCACAACTCGCAGCACGCACTCCTGCTGTCCAGACGTTTGATCCCCATCCTGCACAGATGATGGAGTTTTTCCTACCCAGGATTCTGCATTTGCCTTTGCACTTTCTGAACCTCAGCAAGTTCCTCTCACTTACCCTCCAGTTTCTGCCACCTGAAAAAGAGGGTACATGCTCTTCTGGTGTCTAGGCCTGGAGATGTTAAACACTCTCAGCCCCACTATCAACCCCCAAAAATGTTCAGCTACCTGCCAGTTAGGCTCAACCCACGGACAACTATGTCCTGCACTTTTCCCAGGTCCCCCAAGCTTTTTTCGCATGCTTTGCAGTTCACCCACCTACTCTAAACTTCCTGAGTTGGACTTCGACAAGAAACTGAGAGTTTAAGAATCCCTACAGCAGGGTCTGCCAGTGTGTAACCACGAATTCTTTATGTGAAATGGCTGATAATTCCCCCAAACAGAGAGCTAAACACAGCAAGGCAGGCAGGCAAATGGAAATACAATGAAGCTTTCCAGAAGAACATCCTTCAGCTCTGGATTAAGAGGATTATACCACTTGGAAAAGCATTTTTATAACCTCTTGAGTCCAAGTTTTCTGCAGATAAGCTGAGAATTGAAATTCCCCACAGTAAAGCTGCTCAATTCTAGCAGAAACTACACAGCAGTCCACTTATGTATGCTGCTCTCCATGTCTGTGCAAAGTAGTTTCAGAGCAACCTGAAATTCTGAAAGCAAGACTACACAGCAAAACAACCACATGTCATGGTCACACTGCAATATGACTAATTTTATTAAAATATATGTTGGGGGATTGCTGTCACACCGTGTTGCTTTGGAGCATATTTAACAAAACCTTATCTCAGATCATCCACATCCTGTTTATTTTTTTATGAGCATCAAAGCAACCTTATAAAAACACTGCTATGCCTTCCAGTGAAAAATACAGCTAGAAGTGATGGGATGTGGGCAAAAGCAGATAATTCTGACTACGCCCAAGAAGTTCATACACAAGTGGCACTGGACGTGTCAAAAGGTCACGCAGGACTGGACTAAAGCACAGGGAACCCCCACAGCTATCACCTGGCCTGGCTTGGTTTTGGCATAAACCCTTTGTCACCTCGTGCCGTGACGTGCTCTGGGTGTCACAGAGACGCCTGTGCACCCCAGCCCATTGCACAACCCAAAGGAACTACAGTGAGCCACCTGCAGGGCATAAACCTTGCAGCAAGACCATCTTGGCACCCAAACTGTGGAACAGAATTAAAGGCTTTACAGGGTATTTTTTTTTTAAACTGTTCCCTGCAACCCGAGCAGCCTAACAGAAAAGCCTTTAAAAATAAACAAAACCGGATTCTGCAAACCCAACAGGTGAATCCCAGATTGCAAAATACCTGTGCTATTAACACAGACTCTCAGAACAAACAAAAGATCTGCAAACCCTTCCTGCAGAATGTCCCTTTATGTACAGTACACACCTTTGTGCGAGCTGGTGAAATGACCACGACAGAGCCAACAGGATTTGCCCCAACTCATCCCAACTGTCAGCTTGTCCCACAGCTAAACATCACAGCAGAGAACCAACAGACACTTTCTGGGTCACGGCAGTGCAGACTCCCATGCACTGCCTAGTCCTACCACAATCCTGAGGAGAGCTTCATTTTAAACCTCCACAGGTTGTTTGCACCATTATTTGCTTAGTTAATATCCTTCAAAAACCAGTTAAAAAGCAGTTAGGTATTTCCTGTGTAAACCTGGCAAAAAAACCTATTTCTTGATTTACTTACAAGTACATAATATACTGAAACATGGCATCCTAGAATGGTTTGGGTTGGAAGGACCTTAAAGAACATCTCATTCCACTCTGCCATGGGCAGGGACACCTTCCACTAGACCAGGTTGCTCAAAGCTGCATGTTAATACTCAAATATGTTAATACTCTTTGATTCCAGGGGAAAAAAAAAAAAGAAAAAAGAGTTGATCAGAACAAATCCTTACACTAAAGTCAGTCAGTCAGGTCTCCTAAAAAAAAGTAATAATGCTACCTTTTTCTCCTAGAGTTGTTCTGTCTTTACTAGAAGGTAAGTAGTTACTTCACAGGGGAATGTTTTACATCTTATTTTCAGAGTGGCAGAAAACAGCTGGAGATGTGTGGTGCTTTTCACACCAGTTCCTGTCTCTCCTGGTCACTCACAGCTGATCCAGAGGAATCTAAAGATCCACACGCAGTTCCTGTTACTTGTGCTCTGCAGCTGCCCAGAACTGCAAAGGCCATTGCTGAGCCCAGCACGGCAGCACTTCCCAAAGGTCTAAATTACAAAGTAAGCCACCACAAAATGTCTTCTTACCACAGGGATTTTAATTCAACAGCTGCAACTGATGGCTCTAGAACACACCAGCAGGTCAGGGCAGGAGGTTCCCAGAAAACCCCTTGCTGAAAGAAACTCATCCTGAGACACTCTCCCAGAGCCAGCAGTACCTGCTCTGGTTAATCCTACTGCAATAGCAGCTCCTGTCTGAAGCAGAGATACTGCTCCAGCCCTCCAAGCAAAGTGGCAGCTGCTGCCACAGCTGTCAGCTAAGGCAGGGCAAGAGGAAAGGCTGTGGCTGGACAGTGAATTAAGGGATCTGACATATTTAAAAATATCCAGCACGGGAAAAGCGTGTGACTGCTGATATGCTGGTTAATCAAAGCCTGCTTGAAGCCCAACCTCCAACGAGGTCGTATTAAAGCACATCATTTTGTCTATACTGAATTTCAGATTTCTTGTCTAACCCTTGTAACAGACCTTGTAAATCCTGGCCTAGAGGAGGCCACAGACAGGAAAAAGCATCATAATAAAAGGGATTGGGCAGATTCTGGTTTATATCCAGGGATTCAATGATCCTGTGGGAGATGCAGGAGATGAGTTCACACATCCGAGATCTCCTGAGCATGGAAAGGCAGAAAAACCCGAGCAGGAAATAAGCACAGAGGGGCTTTACACAAGATACAATAAAGCAAATTTTCCTTTTTGGAGAACACCTTCCATTGTCCCAGCAGAGGAGCGGCCTGGATACAAATACACACCCAGCCCCAAATCTGCACACACTAGTGCTTCACTGGGCTGCTGGATAATTAGTTGATTTGCATTTAGCCTGAAATGTTAACTGCATCTGCTTGCACATTAAGCTTAGCACCTATAGAAACATTTTTATTTTCAAACGCTCCCTCTGACTGCAGCCTGGCTCCCACATGGGCTCAGCTGTAGGATCTGAGACCAAAGATGAACTTTGGCACCAAATTTCAGAGCCTGCAGCTCCCTCAAGCACCAGGATCTCCATGAGGGAGGGAGATGACCACATTCTACATGCCACTTATATAAAGAGATATACTATTTACGAAGAAATAGCATATTTTGTTCCACTAAAAAGCTTTACAGATATTTATGCTAACTTCAGAACATATAAAGGTAGAACCTTGCCATCCCCAGGAATGGGACAGATTCTCTCAGATTTGGTGATGAGGGTGACCTGCACCCCAAAACCAGCATCCACCCCAACCCCCGAACTGACATTCTCAGTGTCCACAGTTGGATTAGTTCAGCCACTTGTTCGCTTAATTATTATTTTAATTATGTATTAAAAAAAAAACTAAACTATGAACCTACGGAGCAACTGACCTCCTTCTAAACTTAGCAGCCCAGAAAGAGATTGTAATAATCTCTTCTGAAATAAATTATTTTCATTTTGTTGACGTCTGACAGCAAATTTCTGAAAAAGTAATAAAATAGAAACTAAGCAATGAAAAGAGAAACTAAAGAACAAAAAAGGGCACTAAACAGTGAACAGTTTTCAGCAGAAGGACTTAACTCCAGGACAGAGTATAACCTTGAGCGTTACTGGCAAGGAAGCAACACCTACCACAGCTTTAGGCTTGCTGACTGCCACCAGATTGGCCAGGAGGTCTTCATCACGCAGCTGGCCAAACACATGGGCATCGTAAGCCACCACGATGGAGATCTCTTCCATCATTGTGCCGGCAGCCGAGCAGCCGCCCGTCCACGGCGGAGCCCGGGCTCGGCTCCGCGCCGGTTGCTCACACCCACCTGGAGACGCTACCGGGGAAGGAGTGTCAGGAGAGAGGAAACATGACCCAGCAAACCAGCTCCCGTGTGGGGATTCCTCGCCAGGGTGCCTGCGCTATCACAGGAAGCACACACAGCACACCCGGCGTTTGCTGAAGTTTGGGGAAAGCCAGGGAACCTGTTTCAACTCCGGTATTAGGCCAAAGATGAAACAGCAGCATGCAAAATAGATTAGCGGTGAGCAAAAAGGGTCTGTCAGTGCTCACCAGCAGCACTGAAATCACTGCTGTTCTTCTCCAGCTTGGTAGCAATTGTTCATTCTTTATATCCTGTTTTCTCCCATGAAAGCTGATATTCCTGTCAGCAGTCTTCCCTTCCAATGAATTGCTGCTTCTGGCTTGTTTGTAAGTTCAGAGAGATCGGTGTAATGCTGATTTCTTTCAGGCATTCCTTGAAATTTTCCACAAGTTTCTAAATCTCTCCTTTAAAATCTTTTAAAACGCTCACTTCCACTTTTCCACAGATCAGAACCGCATTCTGTGCCCTGTAGATACTTTGATTTTAGCAGGAAGATGACAGCATCAAGTCACAACCCTCCAAAAAGTGTTCTTCAGCTTCCATATGCAATAGAGGTTAAAACAGCCCTGAAAAATGCAACAAGGCTGTAAAGCTCTTCCTTGAATAAACTTGCACCTCCACAAACGAAATGAAAACAATTTATGCAATTAAAACTTTCCACAGAAGAAGGTTTTTAACCTGAATCTGGTGCTGGTCTTGTTTTAGTTAAGAAGCGATATGTTATCTCTTGTCTGTCAATCCTAACCAGTGGAACTGCCTTCCAAATTGTTCCTGACTTTCCAATTCATTTATCATAACTTCTTTTATCTATCTGATACAAAGCAAAACCAGCACAAAATATGGAAAACAATAGAAAACAATTAATGATTTGAAAAAACAAACAAAATATCCCAAAAAGAAACTCCTTTCAGGACATTCAGGCAAGGCAAAACACCATCCACTACATTTTTATCTTCTCTGGAAGCCCTGTCTTCCTGGTGACAAATCATACCTGCTCAAGAAACAGAAATCATTCCAGCCATCCAATTGTCTGCAAAAAGAGTCTGTGCTGGATGCAACAAATCTGGTAGAAATTTCCAGTGCAGGTTGGTATGACATAGGGTTACAGTCTTGCTTTCCAGAATGAACAGGGTCAGACCCACCTTGCTTTTCTTCCTCTGCTCCTGGAGTATCTTTATCAAAGATTGCAGCTATCTGAATAGTACCAGGTACTATTTGCATTTGAATAGGTAACTTGAGGAACAGCTGCAGAGGGCAGGATTAAAACCCCAACATCTCTTCCACTTAAATAGTGGGGGGAAATTACACATTATTGCTAGGAAACAGAGTGTTTTAATAGGCTTATGGCAAACAAAAAATGCAGCACTTGAGGTTAAACCCTTGAGACTAAAGCAGATTCTGATCATGCTTAACCCTTGCACGATGAAGAAAGGTATTTTTCCCTTGAAACGCACCTACAGCGCATTTTTTCCTTGTTTTTCTTCAAAGCTTGCAAATTTTTCCCAATTTGTTCCCGCAGTAGAAAGACTTCAGATTCCAGTCCAGCTCGCGATACGGCGGCTCTCCGTGCCACCTACACAAACTCCCCACCAGCCGCGCAAACCCGGCTCAGGGTTTCTTTAAATGCTGCTTCCTCCTCACCTCCGTGGCCCTGGGGAGGGCTGATTTCTTCGTGCGGCACAAGTTCACAGCGTGGGGCTGCTCGCAGCCCCTCCCCGGCCCCTCGCGGCGCTGACAAAGGCACCTGCTGCCAGAGGTACAGTCCCTTCCCACATCCCTCCCACCCCCTGGAACCCGCTCGGGGGGCTCCCAGCAGGGACTGGCATTACCTTGGAACAGTCAGGTAGGCGCAGGGGAGGGAGCAGGTGGTGTAACAGCAAACATTCCCGTGTTAATTCTGCAATAAAGGCGGGAGGTGGGGAATGCAAATTATCAAACATACTCCACAGCTGCAGCTACTCGAACCCCTCCCTGGATTTAGCCAAGAGGCATTTCCGTTTATAAGGAATTATGGACCAGAACCTATACTACCTTTTTCTTTTCCTCTTAAACAGAAAGATTACCATGATTTAACAGATCTGTATATTATTGTATAATTAGTTGAATGTTGCTCATATCTATTCATAACAGAAGGCATCTAATTTTGGCATGTTCTAACTAGCAATTGCAAGAACTAACAACTGATTTGTGACGTTGGCTGATGCATCCCTTTAAATAGGATATTTTTCAGTTGTTTCAAGCTAATGGAGCTGAGCTGCCTGCAAATCCCTACAAACCTGCATTTTTCATCCCTGCTAACAGCCTGTGCTATACCCTGAATAGGCACACAAAATCTTAACTACCAAGCCAATTAAACTAAATATTTTGAATTAAACTGACCAAAGCCAACACATCCACCCAGACACAGTGGCAGCCTGCTCATGCCAGAAGAACTGGAAGGGAAAGGGCAAGCAGAGATGCCCTTCACCACCTCCTCAGGCCGCACTACACACTCCTCTCAGCACTTCTATACAGAGCCTTCCCCTCTGCTGGGGTTTTTGGATGCTGAAGTCATGAATAATCTACCAAAAGACAATAAAAACCATGTAGAAGGTTCACATCTCCTTAAAGCAAAGAGCACTTCTCTAACACCACATCTACCTTGCAGCAGCCTTCCTGAAGGAACAGCAGCGCAGCCCCCTCCACCACATAGCTGTGAAAGCATACCTCCAAAGCAGGAATTTTAGGAGAAGCGGTGCAACCAAGCAGTCAGGAGACAGAGGAGAGCCAGCAGGACAGGTGAGCTGCAGAAAGCTGTTAACTAATTAAGCTAAGTAGCCCTAATTGCAGTTGTTGGGATTTATATGTCAGTGGATAATAGAGGTGAATGGAAAATTCCAGAATCGAGCAAACCGGCTCTCCTAGCAAAGCAAAATCCTGCTCACTCCCAAGATAAATTCATTCTCACTCCACCCCCAGGAATGTCTTGCTGCTATCTGACAGGGATAGGATCTTCTGACAGACGGGGAAGTGAGGTATGTACAGCTCCTTGCTAAGCGCTCCCTTCCTGCCACCAGCTCCAGGAAAACAAAGGCCTTTTCTGCGATTTGCCTTTCATGTATTAATGAATCTGGGAAGATCACAGCCATCTTCAGAGAAGGAAATGTAAAACTCCTTTCAGAGCACTTGGAACGGCATTTGGCAGTCTTCAAGATAAGCATACGGGTCTTCTTCTCCCAGTGGGAATGAATAACGGTAGTATCAGCTCTTCTCTAATTCCTGCACCCACTAATGACCTGGGACAGCTTTTTCAGACACAACCAGCAAGTGAAAAACACCTGGTTACAAATCCAGCGCTGTGGATCACACACACAGTTCTGTTCTCTCCTCACCCACAAAGGGCTTGTCGGCCATCAGAGAGCAGCAGAAACTGGAACTCTGTTCCAGGTTTAAATGTGGATTCCACGTGAGACCAGAACACAAAGCCACCATGGCTTGCAGGGATGCCCTGTGCCATTCCAGAAATGCAGTTGCCAGGCTCTGACTGATCAGCGATTGCTTCTCCAACATTTGTTTTTATTATTCAAAATGTCTAATTAGCATGGCCTAATCTTTCTTTTTCCCCCAAAGAAGTGGGTGTATGTACCTGTGTTTCTCCTAACATAACCCTCCAAATGTGTGGGAAAATTTGGGCTTGATGTGCTTTAGCACATATAGTTACAGGGGTAAATCCTCCCAGTTTGCTCGCTCCTGGTTTGAAAGCAGGCACAACTATAAACTGATTTGAGCAGATTAAAGCCAGCAAAGCCATCCCACTGCAGAGAGAGAATGTGCTCTCCCAGAGGTGGCAGAGGTCAGTGTGGCTGGAATTGCTGAGGCTGAGGCATTCCTGACAAAGTGGTGATGCACTCCCCCCTCAATGAAACTATGGAACCCACCATACGGCAGGACTGAGGACTCGAGAGTCTCCATTTTATGGTGCCAAACATCCAAATTCCCCTCTCCCAGCCTCCCCAAATCTGCTCCGTGCCACACAAAAAGCTACTCATGGTTCCACACAACAACTGCTGTGTAAGGATCTTCTTCCACCATATTCCTACAGACGGTCTTTAAAGAACAGAAGTAAAACTATTTATTAGCCTCACCCCTAAACTCCAAAAGGGGAAGGGCAGCCCAGCCAATCACTCCCCAGCCTGAAGAAGGTCACTCCCTAGGTATCTGTAAGCACATTCTCAACTAATTCTGTTCTGTGTATTTGTTCTGTTCCTCAATGAGGTGGTTATTAGCACTTGCAATTTTAAGGGTTTTGGTCAAGTTTGCTCTTCATTTCAGGTTTTACGTAACTTAGAACTACAGCTACACAAGGCATGAAGCTGCTCAAAATATATCTGCCCATTTTGATTTCTAAAACCACACGAACCTGAACAGCAGCTGGGACCCCAGCCTACAGGTACATGCTCATTATTCAGCTCAGTCCATTACAGATTATTTTGAAGCTTTCTAAATGAACTCATGAACCTCTTTTGATTTTTAATTTATTAAATTCACATTTTTACTTTATGTTTTTGCATGCCTTCCCTATCTGGCCACTATCACTTTCTAAGGGCAATGGAAGTTATTTCCTCTCTCCAGCTAAGCTTCCTTCAGATGTGAACCATCTGCCAGAAATATTTTGCTTCATGAACTTCCTTCTGATGACAATCTGTGTTAGAGTTGGGATGACTTTTTGCTTGCTCATGTTTTTCCAGTGGCAAAAGCAGCACAGGACTCTGACCAAACTATTGGTGCAGTTTGTTGCTTGGCCCTACAAAGAGCTGTGGTCTGACAGGTGATGGAGGAACAAGGAAAGAGCCAGACATCCCTGAGCCAGTGTTGATACCAAGTAAAGGAACAGAAGCCTAGTGTGGTATTTTGAAAACTCCAACCTTTGGCTCTTGAAACACCAGATTTTACAGGATATTTGGGGCATACTTTGTATAACTGATTGAGCCGAGCGTATTTCCTCTTTCCCCATCCTTTTATTTTGGCAAACTAGGGTATAATTTTTTCCTGTTTGGAAAAGCAAGGGGTGGTACCAGTCAGCTCCCCAGCAGGCAAACACTCCTCCAGCCTAATGCCACCTCTGAGTGGGCCAGGCTAGTTTGTACCAGAGGGAACACTACAGAAACCACGCAGAAGGAATGGGCAGAAATTCCTGATCTGCCTTAGAGCATCATTTCCTGAAAAACAGCACGCTTCTGCCACCTGTCTCCGGAGTCTCCCCTTCTCTTTGGGGACCCCTTTTTTATCTCCTCCCAGTTCCATGACAGCAGACACTCACAAACAACTCAACTCCACAGCTGAGGGAAGTGGCAGCAGCTCCACAGCAGTGCCAGGTACCAGGGACCTTCCCACACCTGCCCCACAGCCATGGCCAGTGTCTCCTGAACCTGTGCCCTCGAGCCAAATCACTACCAACAGGTCCCTCAACAGGTCCCTGAGGGACAACCATTAACAACCTGTTTGCCATTACCAGTGTCTCTGATATATACTCCCCGGGGCTACTAGTCCAACAAGTGAATAATGTTTGTATGGCATTGAGACAATGCAAATGCCATTTAGAGCTAAATTTCGTAATAAAATCAACACTACCTGTGAAATGTATTTTAAACCTGTTGCATTTAGCACTTCACTTGGTACTGAAAAGAAAAAAAATGTGTCAAACATATTATCTAAGAAAATTAGCACAGGAGTTGTGTAGGGATGCTTTGCACTTACACTGATTTACATGGATTTCTGGCCTGGTTTCAGGATAGCTCGATTCAGGGATTTCACCCAAACAGCCTGCTGTCTTTTCACTTACAGCAGATGATGAGCAAACAAAAGATACTAATTAACATTCATCAGCACATTACATAGTGACAGCTATCACATGAAGAGACTCATCCAGGATTCTGACCTTCTCATTCTAACCCACATCTCAAGGCGGATACATCTCTACATGTTTTTCATTCGCTCCCCAAAGAGGGGTTAATGGTCCTCATCTACATCCCTGAGGAAGACTAATAAAGGTAAAATTAAGGGAAATGCGAAACTGTAAGGAGTACTATTATTGTTGTGGTTATTATGATGATGTCTGTCAAGTTTCCTCCAGTGCTGAACCAGCCACGCTGCACAGGGAGAGCGCAGTGATGTGTTTACCTGGGTGACCTGAAGTGCCTGTATCATGTCACATTTTAGTACCTTTACTATCACTTTGCACCTGACCTTCAGCCTGGAACAAGAAAAAAAAGGAGAAAGGATGAAAGGCTGGAGAGCTAGCTGCTATGAGAAATTCTAGTAGTTAGGTAACAGGAAGGAAAAGGCAGGAACCACAGCACATCCTCTGCTCATCAAACCCACAGCACCTGGCCAGGCAGAAACCCACCACAACACCTTGGGCTGTGCTGGTCCCCCCTGGACACCCTGACAGGAGCCTAACGGAAAAGGTGAGACATTTCTGTATGTAAACAGCACAACAGCAATGGCATATTCCCAAAACAAAAAATTAATCCGCAGTATGATTGCTTGGAAGATGAAATAACGAGTAATTAAGACTGAAGTGACGTGGGTGAGCAGGAAATGGCACATGGTGTCAGTTAAACTGGGCCAAACCAGACAGACCAGGCCCGGGACCTTCCCTGAGGTTTAGCAGTCAGTGTGATTGTGAGGCACAGTCTAGACTGAGGCATGCTCAACAACTCTGAAATGAGATCATTTCATGCATTATACATTAAAAGGACAAACTACTGACACTTTCCAGGAGAGTGGTGAATCCCTCAGTGCTGGAGTTAAAAACCAAGGTATTAACTTGGAGGTCACAGGACTAAAGGCAGCCCAAAAAAAAGTCCAGCAAACAGCACTTGATGGTAGATGTTGATACCAAAGCTGGTGAACAGACAGCTGATAAAGAGAGGGCATTTGACTTGTGATCCATTTGCTGGGAAAGGCAGAAGGCAGCTAAGTTTCAGTACTCCCCCGGACAAATTCCCTGGGAATTTGCATAGGTCAGCTCCAGACGAGAAAAGAAGCTCAAGAACGTGCAAGCTGATCAGCCATATAAGACTACCAGCAGAATCCACTAATCTAAACTCCACGTAATCCTCTGCCCCTAAATCCCTATTCATCATCATCCAGTACAGTGAAAGGGAAATTCTGTTCTCACAAGATGATTTAGGAGACAAACTATTCCAGTACTTAACTGTGCTGATCAAGTCTCTCTCTGGGAAGCTGGTATCTATATTTAATGCCTCAATATACCACAATGAGAAAAGCTTTTGTATTTACATATGATTTAAAGATTATGCTGTCTTGATTTGACTCTTAATAAGCTCATTTTAAGAGCTCAAATGGTATGTATGGAGGGGCAGAGAAGGCAAGTGCTGCCACCAGTCATCAAAGAGCTCTCTACATGATAATCGGGTATTTCTTCAGAAACCAGAGACCAGAGAGACTTTCATAGATTCTTCTACCCTCCCCATATGTCTTATTCTAAGCTTGTGTTTTATTTAAAATCTTGACTATTGGTCTTGTATTACTTACTACTATGATACCTGTGCAACTAAAAAAATGAGACACTCCCTAGAAAAATAATAAATAACAACATAAGGAATTGGTCCAGCTCAGCACAGATGTCCAGAGGGCAAGAGAACATTTTCTCCTTGTATCCAGGTGCTCAGGCTGGGTACAATGTGCTGCTCAAGCTGAGGTCAGTGCAAGGGCTGAGCTCTGTTGGAAGCTCCCTCACTCCCAGTGCTGCTGTTGACTCCTGTCCAAGTCCATCTAAAGGGCTCTATTTAGAGAGAAAATTGAGCCATAACTTCTAATCTGTATGTAATTTTTTAATATCTTTCACGTAGGGGAAGTGTTTATGCAAAATTCCTTCTGCAAGGAATGCAAGGCAAGTGCCTGTCATGAATGAGAGCTAATTTTTGCCTGATCTGAAGGAAAAAAACCCCATCAAACAAAGAAAAACAGAAGATGCAATAAAATTTAAGATGATTTGCAAAAAGAAGTTTTTAAAATGAGGTTTCTACCATCATAAAATTCCTCAATGTATTTCCAAAGTACATATCTTATATGATCACCATCATTATTTTCACTGTTTGGAAAGTCAATGAAGAAAAATAAACCAACTCACAATAAAGTAACAACGAGCATGAAAAAGAAAAGCTATGTTGCTTTTTACAGTGAATATCATATGCAATATAAGTCCAGGTACCTCCATAATGGTTTAATAGGTTAGAGGATGTCCTTCTGTCATTTATGGACAGAGTAACTCTGTTTCCAATTACTCTTTATCATGGAATCACAGAATGGTTTGGGTTGGAAGGGACTTTAAAAGCTCATCTTGTTTAACGCTGTTGCAACGAGCAGGGACATCCTCTTTAAAAATAACTACTCTTTAAAAGCAGTGAAGGATTTGATCACCTTTCTCAGACATACAATCAGATGAAAAATACACGATGGTCGTTTCTTGGAATGCCACACAGTATCTTTATCCTACAGATACTTCTCAGGGCAGAACTTTAACCCAGAGGACTGCACACGGCCTTAGGAACACTCCTTGGACTGGCTGAGTTGCCTGGGGACTGGCAACTGATTTGTCAGGGCATTAACTGGACACCCCCAGCTTTCAGGGGAGCGAAGCAAATGAGTCACACTGGTGACACCTGTGATACAGCGTATCCCTGACACTGCTCGGTATTGACATGCAGCGAAGGTACCTCATGGGGACAAAATAAAACCCGAAAGGATGATTTCCTTGACACCAGTTAGAACGATGAAATTGAGAAAGACCAGAAACAGGTCTGAGTCAGGTTTTTCTTATCTCTCCTAATTAAGTGTAACAGCAGCAAGAGAAAAAGCCCACCCTGAGCTGGAGATGGAGCGCCCTAACTCAGAGTCTCGGTGCCTTTGGCCATCCCTTATCAGCAGTGTACTGCAAAACAGCCAGGGTATTTTGTTGGGCAATACTACAATTTTATCCTCACTTTAAAAAAAAAAAAATGTTTCCATCAGGAGTGCACAGCTGTTACTCTGCTTATCAGTACTGTTTGCATTCCTGTGCTCGTCTTTCAGAGTTGCAGGACTTCAGGGCATAGAGAGTTGGCTGGGCCCACCACCACCAGAGAGACACAGCAGTTGGCAGCACAGGTCAGTGACAGACACAGCCACGGGACAGCCGTGTCTCCTGCAATGCCCGTGTCAGCTCGGGTGTCCTTCTCCCTCTCTCAGCACTGCAGACCATCCCACATTTTGCCAGAGCCCTGGAAGCTCAGAAGTGACAGCTGAGTACACCAGGAAGGAAGAGCCAGAACCAGAAACGCAGAGATCATTACCCATCCCAGCCACTTGTCTGCTTCTGGGTGTAATTCAAGGTGTCAAACATCATCTCCTACTTCCTAAATGCCTAACATCTACCCACAGGAAATATCCTTTTCTTCCTATCTTCAGCTAAGGAGGTTAAGATCTGGTGACTCATCTTTTCAAACGTACCTGAATAAACCTCTCAGGGCAGTGGAAGTTATTCCTGGCCAGTCAGGCTGGTACCAAGTCTCCTGTGCTTTGTTCACAGCACAGCTGAAAGAACACGTGAGGTGGCTTCCCTACCTGCCTGAGCACCTACATTTCTGAGCTCCAGGTGAGCCATGGCACCAAAACCTACACCAGACACAAACAGCTGGTCAGCAAAGGTTTTACAATCGGCACCCCTCTGGGTATACAGAAGAACTGGACACCCCAGTGACAGATGTGTCATAAATGACAGGACCCAGAGTCCATTTTGAAAAAACAAGAAAACAGCATGAGCATGTCAAGCCACACAGATATAATTTAGCTTTCCAAATGGGTAATTGAATGCTTAAAGTAAATAAGGGGAAAATTCAATCTGGGCATAAAACATCACCTTCCTCATCTCACTTTGATGTAAAAGAATTACATCTGGTCTTGTGTACAACCCCTGTCCTGCAGGACTGTATGTACAAACCCAAGTGTTCATGTCCTTCTCCCTGTTCTTCTCCAAAGAGGGTCAGGTAATGGCTGGATCACCAAAGTAGTTATTTTTTTTTTAGCAAAAAGATTTCCGCAATGAAAACTACAGCAGTTAGACAAAGAAGCTGTCAGTTAGTGCAGTCAAAGACTGTGGAAGAGGCACAGTCCAGAGATTCAGCTCACAAATGTGGGCTCTACTTCCTGAAACAAAAAGGAAATAGAGGGGAACAAACAAAACCTGTTTGTTCCAAATTAATCTCTACAGGATTCATTCCCCTCTTTCTCCAGCTACAGTATTGTCCTGGAGTAAAGGTGCAAAATCCTGAAGCTTCTGAGAGGCTCTGAACTGTCTCTGAAACATTTACTGAAGAGTGTGGCAGTTCTTTCCCTAAAGAAAGACAAACAAACACAGCCAGGCTCTGGTACAGTATTCCTGCTTTCCTGGTATGAGAAGTGATTCAAATCAGTGCTCCTGATTTTTTGCTTGACAAGGAGGTTCTCTGGGCAATGCAGGATGTAAAAGAGCACACCAACCACTTCCAGCTTCCCCGGTTTTGGGAGCACATCTAGAACAAATGGCACGTCTTGATTACACCTCTGCTCTCCTCCTCTATCCACATGTGGCCACTACAAACACCCTGCCAATTCATCTCTGCACCACACACTCCATCAGCCAACTCCTCCTGTCATGGACACAACTTCAGGCAAATCTGTGCCCTGGCTGGGATCCTAACCCCACCCTACAAAAATGCAGTTGGTCCTGCAGAACTGCCTCTACAGCTGGGCTCCTCCCAGCACTGCTGAGCAAGGAAGGATAACCATCTTCTCACTCTCAGCAGAGCAAGTTAGGCTACAAGAAGCCTGGAATGCGGACACTGCTGACATTAAAGCAGCCAGAAACAAAGTAAGCAGAAAAATGGCTTAAAGCCATCTTTGTTCCGACCCTTTTTATTTCCATCAAGGACTGTTGGGACCAAACACTGGGTACAGCAGTCCACGGCCAGCTATGCCTTTAAAACACACTTCCATCACACTCCTGGATGCCACTGCAGCTCGATGAATATTCTGAGGAGTTTGCCCAGCTGATGAACAGGAACACCAGTAAAAACAGGGCAGAGGATGGTGCTGGAGGGAAGGCAAGCAGCTCTGCCAGTCAAGGCACCCTGCTGCAACCTGCAGGCTTGTGGCTCTGCTTCTGCTGTACGGAAGAGATCTGTTTAGCTACGTAAATAAGATGCATAAATAAATAAATAAATAAGAATAGGACTGGGCTGAGAAAAATAACCCAGACCCTGGCCCCTTCAGCGTTTTGGAGGTCGCTTAGCAACAGGCTGGCTGCTGCAGGGTAAAGGAGCATGAAATCTGCAGCTTTTCAGCAAAAGGCTAATGGAATGGAAATGTGAGGAGGTGGCCTTTGCCTGGCAGCAGGGAGGGAAGGAGTAACTGTTGAATCTGATCCTGTGGGCATCCTTTTGGAGCAGTTCCTGAGTGCAGGGATTGTTAATTAACATGGCTGAGGGGCTCTGAGGGGCTCTGTCCTGCCTGTGAACTGATAAATTCCAAAGCATGCCTGGAAAACCAGTAATTCAGTCTTGATTAAAATGATGTCTGTTACAGTCACCTCACGGGTTAATAACTTATTATCGATCTTAAATTGCTCAAACCCAATGCTGTTGGACTCCCCTGGCTATGTTAGTGCCAGCTGACCATAGGGCACGTTTTCAGTGGCAGTTATCTAATACATTTCCCCAACATTGCAGGTTCAGGTTTTATCCCCATGCCATCTCTGCATTCACTAAAGGAATTTGGACCCTGTGAATCTTTAAGTAACTGAAATCTCAACAGCACAGATCCACTTATTCTGGCCAGGTAATTCTTCTTAACCCCACTGCTTCTCCAGCCTTCTGGAACAACCTTGGGTAGACACAGAGGATCTTTATATACACAGCAGCTATTAAAGAGAACTGAGCTATGAGAGCAGCAGGAACAACATGTGGACACATTTCAAGGAGGACTTAAATGAGAGTTCTCAATGAAAGATTTTTCTGGGTGACTTAATCTGTAGCTGGAGTGCACCAGTTAATTGTTTTCCACTGCTAAATGCAGCTGGATCCTGGCAGCGAGGCACAACCAGGGACTGGTGTGGCACATGAGCCATTTAAAGGCGTGTGGGACAGTGGTCCAGTCAGCAGAGGTGCTAAGTGGCTTGTCCAGGAATCCAACTGGAGGATGAAAGGAAAAACACAGTGGCCTTGTCCCCTGCTTTATACACACACAAAGCAATGATAGCTCATTTTACTCCTTGTTTACAGATAGCTTGTATTTGTGTGGCACTTCAGCAACAGCTAGACCCACCTGGGGGCTACTGGTGAACCACATTTACTTGGAGCAGGGAAACTTCTCACCTGCATTCCATCCTCCTTAGTGCCCCATCACATCACTTAATCCTTCCCGTGACTGGGGTGGAGCTAGAAGCCATCCCCAGTTCCATAGGCACGAAATCACACAGTACAGAGCAGGACGGCTGTTTTCAATCCTTACAACTTTAAAAATTATTTCTATGTCCATGGGAGCTGCACACAGAGATGCATTTGGCAATGTTTTGTTTCCCTCTTTGTCTAGGGTTGAAAGGAAGGCGACTGAGACTCAGTGAGTGGTGAACACTTAGATGAGATACCCTCCACTTCCTTAATGAGCCTATTAAGTGACCCATCAGAGGTGTAACGAGTCTCAGAGGAGAGGCACACACAGAGATAACTGACTGTACTAAGACATTCCTAGTGCACAAAAAACCAACCTGTATGCTGCAAGAGTTAATCAAGCATAATATGATTCCGGTGCTAGAGAAGTACAGAGATGGAAAATACCTTGGCACTTCTCCTTTTCGCAGGCTGGAGTTGTCTGTGCCTGAGCTCACAGCTCCAGATTCTCCTCCTCTGAACGGGGGATGACAAAATCCTGCTGTGCCACATCCGCCTGTGAGGCACTTGCAGAGTCAAGCATCTGGTGGAACTGTTAGTGCTCCCTGAGCCTGAGCAAAACGAGTGACTGAACAGGAGAGTCTAGGTTTAGGTCACCAGAACCAAGGACCATATCAAAACTCAAATGGAATTTTATTCTCTGCTTTCCTAAATGAGTCCTTGGAGGTATGCAATCCAGGATTTAATCTCTACAAGAAGACTAAAAAATACCACTACATTAATACAAATATACCAGGCATACAGCAACCAGCTCACATCATTCTCCATCACACCAGATTTTAATTACAAGGTTAACTATGATCCACTGCTGCACATTTTCCAGAATCTTGCGTTCTGATTGTGTTTTAAGAGTGGAGCAAGGAAGCAGGAAGAACAAACAGCATGAACAATGCTTAGGAGTCTGAAAGAGAAATAAAATACTAAAGTACAAAAACACATGCCTATTTCTCCTAAAATGTCACTCTCTGTCAGCTGCCATGGTTTCCAGACTGTCAGAATTGAATTATATTGTAATTAAAACCTATTTGGACAAGGTCACAAAAGCTCAGTAGTTTCCTCCATTACAGCTGCTGTATGTTCTTACACTCCTGGAGCAGACAAGTCTCCTTTCTAATGGTAACAAATTTGCCTTCAGCATAAAATGCTGGTTTAAGTCCATTAGTGCAGTGTAAGGCATATTACAATATTAAGAGCCATCATTACTGATCTTTCTGAGAAGCCACCCAGGGCACAGATGTCTTTATCCTCTTCCTAATCCTTACAATTCACTTTATATCATAAAGGAAACAAATACAAAACCCAGACCCATGTAACTTTACAACAGGTGCTTGTTTTACTCAAGCCCTCATCAGTAAGGATGTGTGAAATCCCTTGAATATTTCTCAGTTTTCTCCACCTGTCCACCAGTTTTCCCCCAAATTCCTGTGACAGTGTATAATCTTGTATAACCTTCCTGCATGATGGATCAAAGGTTGAAAATCCACAAGTCTTGTAGGCAAATAATTCCGTTGTTTTAACAAGCAGCCTGTAAACATGGCATGTAGCAAAGTCCTCCTGCCAGACAGGATTGTTCTGACATTTTACGGATGTCACAATAAAAAAAGATGAAAGAAAAATAGAGAGGACTCTTGGCTGTTCCCAGGGGAGCCTGGGTTCCCAACAAGCTCCCTGAGCTCCCAGGCCAGCGCTGGATCTATACACGTGGTACTCCTTTCCATTAGAGCATCAGCTGCCAGAGGAGATGCTGCCTGATGGAGAGAGCTGGATGAGAGCAGTGGAGCACGAGATGGGCTCTGGCACGGCCACAACCAGCCATGCTCCCAATTCCCCTCAGCAATTAGTGCTGTGCCTGGGAGGAGCACTTTCACTTCAGGCTGGGAGTTCCTCTGCTGTCAGAGAGCAGGGGTGGAGGTTTTCCAGGGTCACCAAGTCCAGGCAGCACCCTCTTCCCCGTTACATCCCCAGCCCTAACCAGAAATGCTTTTATCAAGTCTTGAAGCATTTGGGTTTGTCGTGTTGGCTGGAGAAGATGGCTCTGGTGCATCTTGGGGCAAAACTAAAAAACATATGGCTGAAACAGATTCCCCTGGGCTACAGAGCCATTGCCTTTGCTGAACCCTTGTCAAAATCCTGGGAAACACAAACTGTGCCAAGGAAGATGCTCCTTTCCTACCACATATCCTTCTTCCTCCAAAAGGAACACATCCTGCTTCACACTGTGCTTGGAAAATGGAAAAACTAAGCAAGTTCTCTTGGAAGAAGTTCATTACACAACAAACCTATGTATCACGGTGTATTACAAGAAAAACAAGGGCCGAATACACCTCAGAGCTTCCTGCTGCTACTTAAAACAACAGGATTTGTGTCCATACAGGCTTACATGAGTATGATGGGCCAGACAAGCAGCTGGAATAAGGAACACTGCATGCTGGGATCTGTATTCTGCAGGCACCAAAACACAGTTCCTTTCATTGAGAGAACCCCCTTTCACTGCTACCTCATGAGGAAAGACATCACACTTAGTGTTTTCAGGACTATTTAACATTTGAAAGTAAGTCAGCAGTGACAAGGTGATGGGATTTTTTTTCTGTTTCTGACAGGTCTGGTAGATTGCAAAATCATCAAAAAGAGCAGCACGACAATAAAGTTTTTGTGTGCCATTGGTGGTGGGTAAAGAAAAGAGCCCGAGGTGGGGAAAGGAGGTTCTCAGACAGCAAAGGTGCTATTGAATCCAGCTGCCTGCAACAAGCGCCTTGCGGAGCCGGGAGCAAGCGGAACATGGCATCCTCCTTGAGCAGTTCGGAACCAGAGCCCTGATCCCTTTCCAATTCTTTCCACTTCTCTTGACTAGTTGAAATAGAATCAATAATCCCTGCTGCATAAAGAGGGAGTGTCCCGGGTGGCACAATCAGGTGGCTTGCTCAGACTGCCATGAAATTGTTCCTTACGAGGATACATGCTAAGGTCATTCATCTTGTGCTCTAAGCTACGGGTTACCCAAAGGATTTCTGGGATTGAAAAGGAGCTGCTCAGACAGTCACTTGACTCTGTGAAGAACTTCAGCTACAGTTAATTTTGGGTTTTTTCCCCCAGAGGTCAGGGCCTTAAGCTCTGAGCCTCTCCAAGCTATGTCAGCCACAGTTTGTGTGTGGTAGCAAATGCACACCTGTATTTCTCACTCAGGGAAGGAGTGATGAGGACCCTCCAGACTGGTGCCATGTGCAGATGCTGCTGGGCAGGGGGACTGTTGAAGCTGAAGATTTTGCAGCTTTGTTGTCACAGTAACCGAGTGACTCAAGCTGACACTGTGTCCTTGGCCCTGAGCCAAGCCTGCACACTGAATTCATGCCTATACTTCCAGATTGGAGAAATTATTTATTAACATGGAATTGCAGAATGGTTTGGGTTTGAAGAGACCTTAAAGCCCCTTTCATTCTAATCCCCTGCCATGGGCAGGGACATCTTCCACTAGACCAGGCTGCTCCAAGCCATGTCCAGCCTTACCTTGAAAACTTCCAGTGACGGGGCATCCACAGCTTCTCTGGCCAGACTCTGGCAGTGTCTCACCACAATCACACAGAAGAAATCTTTTCCAGTATCCAATCTAAATCTCCTCTCAGTTTGAAGCCACTCCATCTTATCACTCTATGCTGTTGCAAACCGTTCCCTTCTAGATTTCTGCATCTATACTAATTATTATGCTGATTAACTACTTGGAGATGAGATTTTCTGTTTTTTTCATGGCTTTTGACTAACTTGCAGAACCAAATTTTAGTTAAGAATTATTGTCCAGGAAATTGCATTAAGTAATTAAGCAAAGGAAGTTGAAAGAAGGACAGACAGACAGGGCAACACGATGAGGTCTGATCTTCATCTGCAGCTCTACCAACTGAACAGAACAATGAGGTACATGGTCAAGGCCTCCCAGTGAACAGACCTGCAATAATGCTTTTAACTTCTTCCCATCCTTTCAGTTTTTGTTGTGGAGATAAGGAAGGTGGGAAGATGAGAGCAAAGAGGAGAAGAAATCTGTCATTCCCCCTGGGCCCCCAGGTTTCCACAACTCATCAGTGCATCTGAGGGCTGTGGGTGCACCCCTGAAACAGCTCTAACAGCACTGAACTTCTGCTGCCTGATGTGGCAATGGGTTGACAATTCCCTGCCCAGGTGGTCACTGCATTGCACAAAAAATAATCATTTACAGAGGAATTATTTCGGACTTCAGGAATATGAAACAGCCAAACACCACAATACTATTTAAATATTGGTAGAAGAGTAAACTGGCACATTGATGTTCTTAAACAGAATGAAACACCTCTACAAATGGGGATAAATATATACTGGTATGTTTCTATATAGCACTTTACCTGGATTCTTCACAGCCTCTGGCATTTAGCTCCTCACCTTTGTTTACCAGCCGAATGTAATCTACTTATGCCAAAACACAACCAAAATTAACAACATAAACAAATCAACACTCCCTTTACCATACTACTCAATCTCTGCAAGAGAAATAAGGCTACAATGCTCTAAAAATAAAAGCAATTAACTGCAAGAAACCAGAGAATCCTGAAGCAAAGCATTCAGGAGATCCTAAAAATGTGAATATTGCCCTTATGAAGCACCCAGCTACAGTCCTGCTCCAGTAGCTACACACTGCTTAGAGAACAGCCAACTAACTACTTGCTGAATTTAACTTTGAACAGTGTCAATAATGCCAAAAACAATATCTGGGGTTTGTAATGGCAAGTTATTAGTAAGGCCTTCAGCTCTAAAAGCTGCTGTCCCTGCAGAGCTCTCCATTTATGAAATGCAGACACCAGTTTTCTATACTTAGTTTTGTTTGTTTGCTCATTTTCAAAGCAGAGAAATCCAAGTGCAGGTGCCTGAGAAATCAAATACCTACAAAATGCATGAAGACACTGTCCCCAGTGCCTCTTCTTTCTTTATTTGCAAAAGCCCTGGGGGAAAAAAGGGAACATTGTTAGGCTTTGCCTTTTATTTTCCTTCTCCTCTCAATTATTTTTAAAAGTTTAGCTCCAAGTCTCAGCATAGCACAGTGCCTCAGAATTTATCACCTCATTTAATTTGTCAAAAAACAAATGAAATGAAACAAATGTCCCATCCCAACTGTTCTCTGTGCTACTCTGAGAGTGAATCACTGCTTTTTCCCCCAAGTCACTGCATGCATTAGCCATTAGCTCTGGATTATTGCAGCTTTCTGGAACACAGAATCATAGAAGAGAATCACAGAATGGTTTGGGTGGGAGGGACCTTAAATATCATCTTGTTCCACCCCTCTGCCATGGATTGGACGCCTTCCAATAGGCCAGGCTGCACCAGGCCCTGTCCAGCCTGGCCTTGAACACTCCCAGGGATGGAGCAGCCACAGCTTCTCTGGGCAACCAAACCAAACCACAGTCCTGACTGTTTCCAAAAACTTAGGGTTTTTAATTCTGTAACACCTGAAGGAATAAAATTACCACAGCATTTCTGAGGACACATACCATAAAGGCTGATCAAAAAAACCAAAAGGCAGCTTGTAATTTTTTGCCTAAATGCAATCACTTCCCAATGCACATATTCTCAGACTTCTAGACTTAAGATGTAAAAGATCATTCTCCCTGGGTACCCTGAACTCTCAGTAGACAACAGAGCTTCTTTCTCTGCTGTTTAGAGGAGAGAATATAGAGTTTCTCAGGTCACAGGAATTGAGTTCTAAAAAAATAAAGATATAATATTTTTCAGGGCCACAGACAACAGCAAGACACTGGCTGGCAAGGGTGGTGCCTTGGCCCCAGGGTCTTTTGTATATGAAGAAATAGTTTTCCTCAGAATTACTATGTTGATTACTGCCAATCTGCTACCTGCTCCCTCAGACCTGACTGCCTGAAAGAGATTCAACAGAAGCACAGAGGAATTTTCACCTCCAGGGAGATTTCTCCACCTTAAGTCTCAACAGCTTTGTTGTTACAGAAGTCAGTATCAAGGAACACTTCTTGGGCAGCATAAACATGGGGCACAGAGCTTGTTTCCAGGCATTTCTGCATCTGTACTTTTACCTATGTGTCTTTCTCCACAAAATATGAAATCCTGAGGGTTTTTTTCCTTTTAATTAAGGTTGTAAGTGTTGATCCTGGCATACATTTCTTCTTCCTCTACAGCCTCTTATGCATCCCAGAAGTGTCTTCAAAAAGGACACCATCTTACTGGGAGAATAAGAGGTACTGCAAACCTGCCAGGCACCACCATCACTGGCTGTCTTCATAGACAACCTCAAGGCATTCTTCAGCAAAATCAGTTACTGGCTTTGTTTCCTCTAAAAGGAAGAGAGAGTTGAGACCTTCTTTAAAAAACTAAGATGAGCACTGTGCTGTCAACAGGAACTCCAGACACTGCTACTGCTCAACATACAGACCACTGCAGGTAGAAAACTTTTTGTAAGGCATTTTAACGTGTCACCTCACAGGAGGTGAGTCAATGCTCCAGCCAACCTGCATCTGGGATTCAAGTTCAGCTTGGGAAAAAGGTTCACTTCCTCTTACTTCTAGAGCTGAGTTATTTTTGACACACTCTGGCAAAGATGCCAGAAGACAGAACTGTCAAACAGTGCGACTCCCTGCCACGTTCATCTCTTGCTCTCTGTACTATTTTCAGAATCAAGGATGGAAAGCAGATGTTATTCATCCAGGGGGAAAGCACCAGATTCAAGAAGCTCAAGCCTAAAGACCTTCTGAGGATGCTTTCCTGCTTCCATTCAGAACACGAAACATCTGCTGTCATCCTGGAAAGCCCTGACTCCCGATGGCACCAAGGTGAACAAAACAGATTTAGGTGGTCTGCTGGACCACGGAGTAGTTTTCAGATCAAGCCACTAATAATCTGGGCAAAGCGATACAACTGCTGGGGATAGAGACAATAAATGTTTCTACCCACTTTTCCACCTCAAACTTTTATAGTTCTTTGAAGACTCTTACCTGCAACGCTGCTCTGGTTGATGCCACTGCTCACAAGTCCACATGTGAACTAGTGACTCATACAAGGACACCAAAATATTTGTACTCACTCGGGTTGCAAAGCTACTTTAGGTTGTTAAAATGGGATTCTATTTAAGTATTAATAATAAAATTCTATTCCTTTCCTATTAATAAAGAATTAACAACATACTTGATGTCCCTTACAATACCAACTCAGTGCAAATGAAAAAAACCAAACCAACCAACCAAAATAAAATAACTGAACAGTTTTACTAATGCTTAAACACCATGAAAATATAGCCATGCTACTGGGCAACATGCCTGCTCACTGGAATAGTAAATAAGTATTATAAGTTACAATAAATAAGCATTTCAAGCTGAGACTGTTGTTTTAAATTAGCAATTTTCCTTTCTACGGTGTTAATACTTCTTACCAAGATTACAGTAATATTTAATGTCCAACTCCACTGCATGCACTTTAATACGATTTCCAG
The DNA here is from genome assembly GCA_013400975.1 of Atrichornis clamosus. Classification (NCBI taxonomy): domain Eukaryota; kingdom Metazoa; phylum Chordata; class Aves; order Passeriformes; family Menuridae; genus Atrichornis; species Atrichornis clamosus. Next base: position 106,989 of record WBMZ01010248.1, read on the forward strand.
GTGCTGGCTCATTGCAGTGCCCCACACCACAAAGCCCAGCAGAAAGAAGGAAGCTGGAGCTGCAAACAGAACAGGCATTAAAAAACATGACTCTCCTCACAAGGACAATTGGATCTGCACTTCAGAGATAACGGCACAGACATCGTAAGGGGAATTGATCATTCACTTTTAATAAGAAATTCCATACAGGCATGGCAGGGTTTTCTATAGATCTAAACCCAATTCTTTTCAATTTGGTCTGGCCTTTTCTTGAGAAGTTGATAAATGAGCAATTTTTTCCCTGTCCTTTATATTGGAAGATTAATTAGATACACCACTGGCAGAACCAGAGGAATAAAAGCCTTGTGCAGTTTCAGGGCCTTTCTGCAGTTACCTTCTTTGCTTTCCTGTTGCATTTGGGTTGTCTTACCATGATAGCAAAAGCCCAAAGTATCTGGATAAATACACATATATACAGATAAGAACAGAGAGAGAGACTGCTCTAGAGAGAAGAGAAAGAGCAAACCAGCTATTTTTACTCCTATCCATTGAAACTCACTTAAATCAATGTGTGAGTTAAAACATGCCTGCAAAAAAATCACTTCCAGATAAAAGAGCAACAGAGGTGTGAATCAAGTCAGTCACCCACATCAGTAAGTTGTGGGCTTCAAATCACCACTTTGAATTGAAAACATTTAAACAGCAACATGATAAAGTAAATCTGTTTTAAACGTCACAAAGGAACAATTCTGACATGAGAAAAAGCTTAGCACAGCACCTGCTACCACTGCCAGTTCTCCTTGACTCTGCTGTTATATCCAGGGCCCTGGTGCCAGCTCTAGCTGTGGGTGCACCCAGGTGGAATCGACAGCCCTGTCAGTACAGTGAGAGGTGACAAAAATGTGTGTGTTTGTTTTGCATTGGAAAAGACACCATTTTTATTCACAGCCGTTTGCTCCTCTCACAGAAAGTGCTGAGCACAGCAACCTCGTATGGCTGCTGGGGGGTCCAGTTTCCTCCAGAAGGGAGATTTACTTGGTGAGGAAGAAGCTTCTCTTAGAAGAAGTTCAGTAGTTCAGGTCTTTCCTGTCACTGAGGATGGTGAAAGATGAGACCAGGAGTCAGTGTAGTCCCTGAGCCACGTAAAAGGAAGTGTCATTACAGATGCTGCCCTATAATAGAACAACCTTCCCTGCAGATACCTGTCATCCCATCCCACGTGTTCACCTCACCTTCCTTGGGCATGAGGGATGGCACCCCACAGCTAATTCCCAGGATCTCCCCACCTATCCATCTGTTACATTCAACCTCACACTATTTCCAGAGCTTCAGTGTAACACATTCTGAATTTCAGCTCTGCTCCATTTCCAAATGCCACAGGACAGTCACAGAGAAATCGGCACAAGTGCTTGAATTCATCTGAAAACTGACAATCCAGGAAATTTTCATATGGAGCAAATCTTCCAATGAGACTTGATCCCATTCCCCACCTCACCTGTCTGAAGTCAGGTGTAAGAACAGAGGTGATAGGATTCCTCTATTAAAATCCAAGGTCATTACAACTTCTTTAGGATGCATATGGATCTCTATGAGAGGAACTACATTACAAGATGCAAAAGGCACCTGAGGCAGATGTTTTGAGAGTGCAGAATCTGTCAGTTGTTTTCATAAAATAGCACTATTAAGATTAACCTTCATTAAATCTAGAATAGGCTTGTACTTCATTCATCCATTTATCAAACTGGGCTTCCCGAGACTCAGAGAAACTTCTGAAAACTCTTGTAAAGACAGAAAAATTAGGAAAGTAAAACAGTTCCCTCCCCAAAGCAAGAGCATAGAAATCATTCTGTTTACAAATCTAGGCCATATTATTTCTTAGGCTATATTATTTCATAGTATGAATTAGTTCAAAATACTCCTTAACAATGGAATACTACCCAACAAGCTCCTGCAGGAAAATACTACTGTTATTTCTAATTCCACTGACTTTGTTCCGAGTGATTTCCTTACTGGTAAATGATCAAAATTCAGACCTAGTGAATAACCACCAAAAATAATTCTTAATTGAAAAAGACATTCTCTAGCACATTCTACCGAGGTATTTCATTTAATAGCAGTTTTTTCTTTGTATTTGCAGATCTGTTCTTGAGGGAAAGATCGATGCAAATCCTTTTCATTTTAAAAACAGGATGATAAAACTTTTCCCAATACAGCACCTTCAAAATCCAAGGGTTACATCCCGAACTCAACTGAAACATTGTGAAATTAAAGGGAAAAAACACTAAGTAGTTTTAAATTTGCCTTCTGTAGGACTAGAACTAGCTCAGCTAGAGCTCAAGGAAAATAAACAAGCAAGGAGAGATGGGTTTTTAATTACACATTAAACTTCTGTTTTGTTTTGCAGTAATGTAGGAACAAAATAAAGGAAACACTGGAAAAGATATAGCCACACGATGAAGCCTGGCCACGTCACAGTTCTGTTTTTAGGTTTTTATGCCTCTGTAATTAGCTTAGAAATCTGAAGAAAATCCTCCCTGGCACTTCCTGTGTGATACTTGCTCTAAAACTATCTATTGTTTAGTCTAGAAGAATTAGTACAGCCCGCAAGCAGTGGAAAGACACACAGTGCCTCTTTCATACAGCACAAAAAAGCGTGTTTAAGGGTTTGGTTTGGCTTTTTTTTTGAACGGAACAAGTTTTGCTGCACTCAGCAAGACAGACAACTGCTCTTCACACAACCTCTGCATTCCCTGGACTATTCCAGTGATGATGATCAAGACTACAATTTCCTGTTTGAGCAGGTCAACTCCTGCAATTATTAGCGCCTGTTGGTAGATAAATACCATGGTTATAAGTCTAACTACAGAACCACGGACCAGCTGAGGTTGGCAGGGACCTCTGGAGAACATCTTGTCTAAACCACCCCTTTGAGGGAGGGTGACCCACAGCAGCTCACTCAGGGCAATCTGTGTTTTGAGTAACTCCAAAAATGGAGATTCCAGAACTGCCCCTGGGCAACATGTTCCTGTCCCTCCTAAAGAGTACAAAAATCCTGTCCAAAAGCCAGTTTATTGTCATCAGTTAAGAGGAACCCAGGACACAGTGAGGACTCCACAGCCACTGCCCCCCATCCTCATCCCACACTGGTGACCATGGCCAGACACAGACACACCAGTGCCAGGGAGCACGTGGCCATGGGAACGAGTGGCACCTGTGACAGGAGTAAAGTGAGTGAACACAGACTCATTAAAAATAAATACCACCCTCCCTCCAACCGGGTCTTGCACTGAGTTTCCTCACATTAAGTTCCTGAAGTCTTACACACTATGAGTTGTGTAATCAGGAGCTTAGCAGAGCCCAACTCCCTAATTATACAAGAGAAGGTTGTTATTGACACAGCAGAAGGTGACTTCAACCTCCTACTTTTTCCCACTCCTGATAACTCTGTGCCTTGACTCTGAATTCTCTCTCCTTTTCAGTAATTTCTACTAATCCTCACATACTGTTCTAACACACAAGGGAGTGACCTGACTCCACGTTTGTTGCACTCACCTGAGCTTTTCTCTTACACCAGAATCCACAGTGTGTGAAATCCTGTGTATGTAGTGGATTCACTGTCAAACCCTTCCTGTTCATCTCAACACGCTGTTCAGAATTTCATTCTCTGCTTACAACAGGCCCCAGGTGCTGAACCCATACGAGGCCCTAAACACTGAGCATCTGCCTCAGGTGCATTTCAAAACACTTCCTCAATAAAGCACCAGTGCTAAATGAAAAATTAATGACAAATAACATCATGTGGTACACAATGTATTGCACAAGAAAAGGAGAAAGGTAGGCACAAGAAAACTGACAAATATCTCTTCCAACAGGTACCATGAAGACTTCTGCTTTAATCTCCCATCAGAAAATACAAACTGAGTAAACAGCACAAAGATAATTCTCCTGTACTTGTTAAGTCCTTCAATTACTCATTTTCAACAAACAAGCAGAGGACTAAATACTAAACATAAACTGCAGCCTTGGACTCCCAAATAGTCTCTTTCAGAAGCAGAGTTGAAATTCAAGTCCAATTTTACTAAAACCTTTGCACAGATCTTCCTTTTCTTGGCTGGAATAAACATGTGGATGGCAAGACCTATTCTTTCAAAAGATCAATATTTTCACCAGAATGGAAAAAGCCCTTGCTTAATAAACAACAAAACTAAGCAGCACAAGGGTAATTAATAAATATACTGAGAGAGATAAAAAGATGCAGAGTGTTGGAGGAACGTTCTTCCTGGTAGGATGTTCTCTAGGCATTACTGGGCCACACCAAACATGCATTTCCCATCAGTGCTCACATTCCAAGAAATGACAAATACACTTTTTTCTCCATGATCAAACATTAAGCCCATCCATAGTGATACATATTCCAACAAAAAAAAATTCCCAGACCTTTTAAATGACGGTCTTATGAACCTCTGCAACCATTTTAAACAGATTTACATCCTCAACAACTCACAGTCTGGCTCCTCTAATTTGGTTCATGACAAGTCCAGTACTTGTGGTCCATGTGTTCAGAGCAGCCTAACTTTTGACAGCAGAGTCTTGGGTAGGTTAGAATATAAAAACATATTCTCTTTTGGTAAGTTTGATATACAAACAAAACTAATTTCTACTCCAATTCAAATGTATTATATGCAGCACTCAGCAGATAAACAGTTTCTGAGCAAAACAAGTAATATCTCAGCTTCGGCTGCATGATTATCATACAGTGTAATCACTGTTTATAAAGCAAAAAATGAATTAGTGAGTTCTGATAATTGCTTGTTGATAATACACCATTTTTCTGTTTTAATTATTAGCTTGTACCCAAGCAGACAAAGAAGGAAAAGGTAACAGATTCACTTTCCTTAAAGATAGAAGGTGTGTGTGTAATTATATAAACATATATAAAAAGCAATAAACAAATGATTTAATGTCTCTACTTTCCACATGCTACTGCCATTCTTAACATTGCATTTCACTCTTCCTGTACAAACCCCCAAGTGAATGAGAAGCAATGAAGTCCATCCTTACCTTAATGTTGCAGGCTTGTTCCATGAGTCTCCGGGCGTTCTCCTCAGCTCTGTACCTCTTGGGCAACTGAACCCTGAAGAATTTTAAAGCTCCTTCAAAATCAGCTTGTAGAAGGTCCTCTTTGGAGGTCTGTAATTAAACACAGGGAAAACAGTAAACCCCGGAAACATGTAGTCACGCTCTTCTACTGGATTTGTCATTTACTGGATGCACTCCAGACCACCAGTATGCACATTTAGCTCAACATCATCCTCCTTGAAATCAGCTCTCTAACTCTGCTTCATATAACAAACAGAGGCTAAAGCCCATCCAAGGAATCCCAGGCAGGGCAGCACAGAGGATTGCAACATGGGAATGGATTTTATCCCTGTACACCTGCCAGGTAAGAAAGGGATTCTCGCTCTGTCTGTCAAGATGTCAGTGAGGAGAAAAACAAAACCCAAACCAACAACAAAAACCTAGGAGAGATAACAGTATTTTCTCGAAAGCTTGTGCATTAGATCATTGCTGATTCTCACAGTACTGCCTTAGAAAGACAATGTATTTAAGACGCAGTCACAGACGTGAAGAGCAGAGCACGACTCATACGAGGCATGAGCAAGTCAACTGTGCCCAAGTCTGTGACACAACTTCTCCAAGAACACCATGCCAGAAAATGTTCTACATGCTTATTTCTACAACTGCCATACTCCTGTACTTCTCAGCAGTATCAAGTCTAACAGGTCTGAAGATCTTACACATTCAGCATTAATCCAGTTCTGCCACTGACAGAGCAATGTGATTCACAGGGACAAATGTATTCATCCTCTGGATTACTCAGACCTGCACCAAGAGATTCAGCACGCACCAAATCCCAAGACTTGGGATTGTTACTTTAAATGGTTCACAGAAATTGAATGTCCTGACAAAACATTCAGGACATCATCTCAAAAATGTGTATTTCAAGGGGTTTATCCCCAAAAAGAGTAAACAAAATTCTGTCAACATAGGTACTCACATGGTGGAGACCTACACTGTGTAATGTGTATTACTGCAAATACCTCAGGAGCAGCACAGGCACCTTTGGTTAAGGTTAATTGCTGAGTTAATTGTTTCAGTACCACCATCACCACTTCCATGTGGGTATCCCCTACTTTCTCATTAGTAACAAACACCCAGTGTCATTTTGCCTCATTACACACACAGTGGGTACATTACATACACACAGTCTCAAAGTCTGATTCTTAACTATGTTGTTAACCACTCAAAATCAGAGAATCCCACAATGGCTGGGGTTGGAAGGGACCTTAAAGACCATCTGGATCCAGCCCCTGCCATGGGCATGGACACCTTCCACTATCCCAGGTCGCTCCAAGCCCCGTCCAACATGGCCTTGGGTGGTTGGGCCATCCAGAGCTTCTCTGGGCAACCTGTGCCAGGGCCTCACCACCCTCAGAGGGAAGAATTTCTTCCTAATATCTAATCTAACCCTGCTCTCTAGTCCGTGTGAAGCCATTTCCCCTTGTCCTGTTACTTCGGGCCCTTTTCCAAAGTCCATGTCCAGTTCTCTTTTCTTTCCTTACTGAGTTCTCCCAAGATCTATTTGATCCTCCCTTCAATCATTGACAAAGAACTTGCTGGGTCATCACTGAAGGGAAACAGGGAAAGTTGACTTTGGGATGCTGATGAGAAATGTTCAGCTTTACAAACTATTACATCTGATCCTGTCCACAAAGATTTGGCAGCAGCACGACTTGGCTGAGGCCTGGTCAGACGAGGCTGACACGGTGTTGACAGAAAGTTGGGGCAGTTGGTAGTCCATGAATCAGACCCACTATGGCCAACCTCACCCTTCTCCTGGATGAGTTTTGCTGAGGTTATGAGTGCCACACTTGAGGCCAGATCACCGTTTCATATGGGCTGGTGGTTGGAAGTTGCTGAGTGTGGTGGGAGAAGCCACCACACCCAGCACCACTGCCAAACCCGTGCTGGAAACCAAGCACTTCCAGGGAAGTTCAGTGGAAAATGGTGGTGAGAGACAGTAAAGGTTTCACAGGATCACAGAATGGTTAAGTTGGAAAAGCCCTCTAGGATCAAGCCCCACCACTAACCCAGCACAGTCAAGTCCACTGCTAAACCATATTCCTAAGTGCCACGTTCACATGTCTTTGGAATACTTTCAGGGATGGACACCCCACCACTTCCCTGTTCCAATGCCTGATCATCCTTTCAATGAAGACATTTTTACTAATATCCAATCTAATGGATATAAGGAAAAAATTCAGTTTTGACACCCAGCTCACAGAAGTGGATCTCTCTCCTTCACTCTTGGCTGTGTTGATATCTGCCATCACTACACCGTTTAAACAGATTCTCCAGTTACACTGCCAATTTGGATTCTTGGGATACTCCTGCACGTCCCTGGGCTGGGAGAGCCTCTCCCAAACTGCTCAGAAACATGGCCCCAAACATGGCACTGACCCCCTGTGGCAGGGGAGAGCTCCCTGTCCCGCCAGGGTGCTCAGTTCCCACCGTGCCAGAGCCGGGTATGTACGTTCCAAGCTCAGCTGGCTGGTGCCAGCAAGTGGAAGGGTGTTTGCAATCCTGACTCCTGGACAGTTGTTCCCAGCACAAAAGAAACACCAAACAAACTTTTTGCCAAAGTTTGAGCATTTTGTTAGGATTTTTGCATCCTAACAATTTGCTATCCGACATTCTAAAACAAATTGCTATCCAAATTTCAAGCATGGATTCTTCCTAGAGATCCTGACTAGGCATTTTTATTTTAACTTTGTATTTAATCTGTTTTTGTTAAATTAACATAATACATAGAGAGTTTTGGACTTCTTTCTAAAAAGCAGAGGAGAAAAAAAACCTTCAACAAAGCTAATAATCAACAATTAAATAACCCTGTCAAATATCAGAAATGCAGATGCACCTACCCTTTATTTCCATAGCACTCCATTTAAAAATAAGCAAAAGAAAAAGGTAGAGGGAAATACATCAGAAAAACAGCAATTATATGTAAAACATTTAAAACCAGATTTAATTCTCCTAGACCTCTGCTTGAATCACTCTTATAATACTATTTTTAACAGTTCCCAACAAACTACTCTTACTAAACTGTAACTATTGACACCTTTGAGATCTCAATGGTGAAAAATCTGTAGTCAATGAAAATCCCATAAGATGATGAAAATAAAAACTTCTCTGACAGAGTTTGCTAAACTAAGGTTGTAGTTATGAAAACTGCAAATCATCACATTTTACAGGTTGATTAAATGAGTGGTAGAGCCCAGACTTGTCAGCTCCTTCTACTTCACTGAATATTTTAGCTTCCTTAAAATAATCTGTTCATCAAAATATTAGTTTCACTATTACAATCAGAAGAAAAAAAGTAAAAAATAGAAATTTTGGCATCCCAAGATTCATATTTCTTGACATTTTGTGACTTTAATCAATAAATCATAAAGGTGTCTCTGAAACCTTTCGGCAGTTGTTTGAGAGGCAGAGAATTGCAAATCCTTGGTTGGAGTCACTGAACTCCTGGAACTCACCAAGAGCTGATTTCACTAAACCACCTGTAAGTTTAAAGAGCCAATAATCAATGTTTGGCAGGTGCATTGCATTTTTATGCATTTGGAAACTTCAGGAAAGTTTTTATTATTCCAGATGTTATTTTTAAATAAACATATTTTTGGTTAAAATTTCTTTTTAAACCCAGGCAAACAAGGAAACTCAGTGAGAACTACGACCAAAAGGCTCAGTTTGTCTTCTAGGGTTTGACCAAAGATCTCCTCAAATGTCCCTCCCACATCACTTAAGTATTTCAATACAGTCATAAAATTATCTTAAATGGATGAGTTGAAAATAAGGGAAAGAGGGAAAGCCCTTCCCCACAAGTAGTAGCAAAGCTTTCAAATCTAAGGCAAAGTATGGAAAAACAGCATATGTTCAAAAAACAAGAACGTAATTGACGAGACTTAAATGATGTTAATTTTTTAAAAAAGTAAATAATGTTACTATAGTTCCCCCAAAATATTTAGGAAAGTGAGATTAAGACAAAGGGAAAGGCCTCAGCTTTTTTCTTTAGTTTAATTTCTCTGTCTTCAATCATTAGTTCTGCACATCCAGAATGAGCCTCATTAATTACTGACTATATCAACCAAAACTCCTATTCCCACCTGGGAACTAACACAGCAGAAGAATTCTGGATGAACCACACTGCACTTCCTTAGTTTAATTCTTCCTCCCTCACACAAACAGAAAAAAATTACTAATTTCCATAGAATTTTAGGTATAAATTTAGATTTTCTGTAGAATGTAGGTGAACATAAACCACCAGTTTTACACTTTACGAACGTGTGTCAGAAACAAGGCCAAGTTAAAGACTGAAAAGAACCTGGCCACGCTCTACTCTACTATTAAATTAGCTTCTGAGAAATTCAAAATGTTTGTAAATATCCTCCACCTTTTCAGAATACAGTATTTATACACATAAATATATATATATATAATGTAAAAGTATCTATTTCTATGTAATGCCAATACACACAGATGTGGTTTGAATTTTTAAAAATATACACAGTGTAAAATGAAGGTACACGAGCTGTTTATTTCTAACCCAGACTGCAGTGCTGCATGTTGCACGACTTTGCTCTGTGCTGCCCTTTAACACAGACCTGACAGGTGCTCAATGACTCCAGGAGGATGATCCGGACCTTCTGTGCTGGATAAACTTGGGCCTAGGCCTGGGGAAGTTTGGTGGACAAAGCTGTGCTGCTGCAGTAACATCAGAACACACTTCTAGTGCAATACATCAAATGACTCCTTTGCTGGCATCTCTTATATCCAGCTGCATTTTTGCTTTTATTTTTCTTTTTTCCTAAATAAAATCCATGCAACAGTGTGTCTGTAACACACTGTTTGGTACAAAAATGCTTTTGAAAAAAAGCCACCTCTAGGTTTGTGGGCAGAGAGTTGGGATCCACAAACACAGCACTCACCTTGTGCACACCCAGTGATATCCCTCTGCTCAACACTTCACCCCTGCCTTTATATGTAGCTCCAGTCTTAAAAAGCAAAGTTCATTCTGCCACATAAAGCACTGATGAAGGTGGGTAAGAAAATCTCCTGGCTTCACCCACCCCTGGTCATCCCAAAGGGAGGAAACCCTGCCAGAACCGATGCTGTTCCACCTGCCCAAAAGCATGGTCAGCTGATGCAGAGAGGAAGTGATCAGAATTTTTCCAAGATTGGCATAAAGGTTATAGATTCTATTTCTAACATAACACTGCAATGGCACATACTCTACCCATTCCAGGCATTTATCCTCAAAACCACAGCAGAGAGAGAAGCTTATGCACACTAAAAAAAATTTCTTATGAAACCCTGATGTTTTGAAGGATCTTCAGTTCTGATTAAAGTACAAATCCTTGGTCCTCAGAGACGTCTCATTTTTAAAATATTATCAGAAGACAGTCTCTCCTCTCTGAAAAGGCTGTGTGTCAAAAGAGGTGTATGTCAAGAGAGGGATGTTTAGCTAATAAAACCTGACAGGGAATCACATCGACTCCACAAGTCAAGTCTCTCTCATAAAACAATGCATCATTTCTAATATTTTGCCTTTTTCACACTCTTTAAATAAACAGTTCTATGTCACTCAGCAAAGCCAAACTGCCTGGGAGATGGATGTGAAATTTCCTGTTCTCCATCTGGAGGGACAGATACAAAGCCTGATTAAGTCAAGTGAAAAAGAGCTTGGTGGTTTTGTCTCTGCTTTCCTCAGAGCTCATCACAGCACAGTTCACAAGCGATATGGCAGCCCTTGCCCAAGAAACCAGCAGCAGGATGGCAAATAGGCTGGATGAGTGTTTGGTACACTGGGAGATAAGTGGAATAATGATAACACATCCAACAGCTCAAACCATGCATCGTCAGCCACTGGACTCAATTCTACAGTGACTACAGATCCCCAAATCCAGCTGCACTGTAGCCATCGCGGGGTCTGTGAATTTTTGATTTTTATCTGGCCTCTCGCAGTGCAGGGACGTGCTGGTCCAACCACCCACCCTGTCTGTGCCACTGAACGGGCTGTGCCACGCAGAGCACACGGATTTCTGTGAGTACTGCGGAGTGCCGAGATGGGTTCGGGAGCACAATGAAAACGCTGGACAGGCCACTGCATACAAGCACAACATAGCTATGGGAATAAAGGAAAGGCACCAGAGGAAACGGGGGGGATCAGGAAAGGGCTGTCTTCCCACGGATCACACAAAAATGCCATTCTGGTGTGCCAGGCCATGAACTGAGCGGTGTTCTCAGCTGCAGCCAGGCGTGGCTACAACACCCAGGACTCAGCCAGGACCAGGTACTTACTTCTGGATTTGCCACTGTTCTGTGGGTTTGAGGCCGCTTTGCCCAGCAGGAGAAATGACCAGAGCGTGTTCTCTGTGCCGTAACGTGCCACACCGACTGCAGGCACCCCACACACAGGCAGCATTTGCTATCATGGATGAAAACACCCTTAACAATTTATTTCCCAGATCATTCTACACAGGTATTTTCAACTTTTTTACATACTGTTAGCTGCCTTTCCAGAATCAAACACAGAAACAGCCGAAAGCCAAAAGGCATCAACACAGCTTGATTTCTGCTTTAAAACCAACCTTTGATGTCAAAAGAATAAAATCTGAAATGCTGAGCATTAATGCAATTTGCAGCAGTACCTAGAGGGTGACTGGGCACACTGCTTATCTGGAATCCTTACAGGACTGAACAAAAGCACTCAGGGATTCAGGCAAGATGTTTTTTTATAATTCAGCCCTGGTTGTGGATTCTTCAAGCTAAGGAGTGGCACCCATCCCCATTAGAAGAACAAGTGTCTAGCCTTCCTGAGCTAACACCAGAAAGAAGGACTTGGTGCTTAGGAGATGGATTACGACAAGCCGAGAAGCAAAAATAAGAGCCTTCTCACCCCTCCTGGGGGCAGAGGCAGCGTTGGGAGGGAGGATGGGAAATTCCCAATGAATTAATTTCATGGAAAGGTGATCTCACCGCAAGCAGCCGAGGCACAAAGAGGCGATGCCCCATGCCCAGAAGTTCCAGCACCCGACACGCGTATTCATTCACCAGCTTGCTCCTCTCGTCGTGCATGTCCTGGGACTTCTTGGCAGGTGGGGTGAGCTTGGCAGCTGGGCTTTTGCAAGGTACCCCTTCTTCCATGAGCCGTAAGTAGTAAGTATCCAGAGTGAGAAGAAGAGGCTTTGTGAACGGCAATTTCCAAAAGTGCAAGATTAGGAGAACCAGCCTCCAATCTCTGGAATGGGCTCAGATGGCCGCTCCAGCAACGCCCCTTGGCCTCTCAAGAGGAGAAAAGCATCTTTGCTAAGAATCAAGGAAAAATATGATCCACCGTGCTGGCTCAGCCAGAGTCCGAAGGAGATTTGAAAAACAAACCAGAGAAAACATGGATCTAAAAATGCACATAAAAAGCAGAAAAATGGCAGAGAACGAGTGCAGGGAAGCTGGGCTAGGAGCAGAGCAAGGGCGGGCTGAGGGGGCTCAGTGCCCGTGGGGGTGTGTGGGAGCCGGGAGCGGCGGCAGGAAGGGCAGCAGAGCCCGGGCAGCTGTGAGGTTGCACAGAGAGAAGGATGAGCTCATTGCAATCCCTGCTCCGTGACCAGCGCTGCCGCTCGCTGAGCATCAGACATGAAGGGGTGGGAAAGAGGGGGCTGTAAGCAGCAGGCAGAGGAGGAGGAGGAGGAGGAAGAGGGGGAGGAGGAGGAGAGAATGGCGTAATAGGAGACCAATGGTGAGCGGGGACAGCCGGGCTCCCACCCCGCTACTCTCCATCAATTCCCCGCTAGGGTCTGAGTGTTGAATCCCAGCTTACAGCACATCAACTGCAACCTCTTAGGCTCCGTGTCTGGGAGGGACTGGCCCCCCAGGCGATACAGTGACTTGTAAATGCAATCTGCTGCTGAATGATGAAACACAGACGCGGGGCAGGTAGGGCAGGAGGGCAGCTCCCCGCTGGTGACCGGCAGAGGGGCCGGGCCATTGGGACGCGCTGCCCGTGAGGAAGGAGCCGCGCGGCTGCGGAGAGCCCGGGCAGCCATAGCCCGTCTGTGCACAGCTCGTGCTGGATGGAATGAAATCATTCAAAAACCCGTAATTTCCAGCGCTGTGCTCTCAGGAGGCGTTTCTAAATCTGGAGACGGTGGGCAGAGAGGGAATGATGTCAGCACGTGCATTTGAATGGATCCTAGTACTGCACGTTTGTAAGGAAAATGCAATGATGTCACACCCGGAATTGCCTGGCCATCACCCTGTGCAGCAAACAGCGCAGGTGCCTCTGCCATCTGCTAAAGGCAGCCAAGCAGGTACTGCTGCACGTCACAGGCCTGGATTTTAGAAAGCATGTCTTTATGCTGCTTGGTTTTTGATTCGCCTCAGTATAAAATGGAGTATGTAACAGAACAACACCCACTTCCGATCAGTGCAGACAGAAATATTCCATATATTTCTAACACAAAGGTCATAATTTGAAATATTGTGAGCAGCTCTACAAACCTGAACACATTAATGGCAAACACTTCTGTAAATGTATATTTAAACTCTAAAATAATCTAACATATCAAGAAAAAACGTATTTCCTTAAAATACTAATGCAAAGTAAGTATCTGTAGCATGGGGTCACTGATTTGGAATAATAAACACGTTAATGAGTAGCTAAAATACAACAATCATTGGCACATTGTTGGCTTAAGGTGACACGTGGAAAAAAGTGTTAAAAATAGAAGTCAGAGGTCAAAGACAACAGAAGATGCCAGTGAGGCCTCAAGGATGATGATACAGGATTGAATCAACTAAAGCACCTGCAAATGTGCAGTAGTGAACAGGCTGTACAGCACAGGTGATGCTCTGAAAGCTGATTTGAGGCCCTCAGGTTGTAGAGAAGATTGTGATGGAAACTCTCTCATAACTCCACCCATATGCAGTTCCAGAGATCCTGGTATATTATCCAGAATTATTATTACTCTGCACACAGATAACACTACAGTGCCCATCAGTTAATACAGCAGACAGCATGTTGGTAGGGAAAGGGTTTAAAGGAAAGGAAGTAGCTTTGCCTGTTTTTTCCAAATTCTATTTTAAACACATGCTGGTAAGCGTGATATCCTAGAAACATCAGGTTCTTCTATATGCAAATGAAAATACTGCTCAAAACATTAAAAAGGAAGAAAGAAGAGCACTTTAACTGTGGTTGTTGGGAAGGAAGTTACAGAACTGATCAGGAGCAGAGTCACCAGTGACTTGGGAGCAAAACAGGCAAGGGGATGGAGAACCAACAGTGTAAAAAGTATTAAATTCTTTATTGTGTAAGTCAGACTTTAATCAGCCAACAGCTCTGATCCTTATAGAAACTCAGGTTCAGTTCATGTCAGGTAAGGTCTGGGCTTATGAAAAATGGAATTAACTGATTATTAAAGAAAGTATTTAATTCTAAAAAGTTGTAATAGGGTCCAAAAGTTAGAGGTTAAAACCAGATGAATTCAGTTTTATAAATAAGGCACAAATTTTTAGGAATGAGGAAAAATTAACTACAGAATTAGCTTCCTAAGAGATGTAGTCTGCTACCATCATTATAATTTTTACATCAGGCCTGGATTTCTGTTTAAAAAGAGCTCTCATATCCAAAAACTTCCAAGGCTTGACCAAAGAAAACCCCTTAACTATCAGCTGAAATCCACTGTTCCAAGTTTTTCAGGAGCACCTTTCACACAGTGTAACAGTGAACCATTATTCAGAATTTTACACTCCCTACCATTCTCACTTACTTCCATATTCTCACTGAACACTACATCTTATTTTTATCCACATCTGACTAGGAATTGTGATTTTTTTTCATGTATGCCATTAGATTACTGTCCCAAATTCTTCACAAGAGCCTGACTGAAGTGAACTTAAAAACTAAAAATGGCCCAAAAGGCGGTAACTAAGTAACTAAGGCAATAACTAAGAAGTCTGAGGATAAACATGTATAACTCCATAACATGTCATGGACTATCTGGCCTTCAAGTGCAGTTAAATTCTGTTCCTGGCCTTCCTATCCATGAAATGCTTGTTCACTCACAGGGTTCTGATGCAGTTCAGAGCTGCTCAGACTTACACAGCTGAGGCCCACTGAACTCAGAAGAGACTACTGCCAAAATAGTCTCAAAGCAAATAAAGCCATATAGAATATGACTTGAAATTATCTATATTCTGTAGCAAGGTACCAAAGATCTCGACATTTGTTGTTGAGGTTGTCATGTATAAATCTCTGTATTTTAAAATATTAAATCTCTGTATTTTAGTGGTAAAAATGGCTGACTTTGAAAAGCCAAATAGACTAAAACTGGAAGAACAAAGAGAAAGTTCTCTTTCAAGTTTACTCCTGTAAAAGGATAAGACATTCTGCCTCAGAACACCTCTGAAAATCCATATGAATGACATTGTGGCCACAATAAAAACTTATCCTCTTACTTTATCAGAAATTACTTTGTCTTTTGTGTTCTTCAGGGCTAATTACAACTGTGTAATCTGGATTTAGCAAAGGTTACATCTTGATCATTATTAGAGAGAACACAATAAACCAACTGATTTCCATAGCAGATTCCAACAGCGATCCATGCTGGCTGGGCTGTTCTTAAACACCTGGGAAAGAGGGTGAAGGATGAGATGACATTGTCTGCAGATGCTCCTAAATTATTCAGGGATTTAAAGCCAGGCAGTAAAGAACTGCAGAAGAGCCATAAGAGAGTGAGTGACTGGGCAATAGAACAGCCAAGGGAAGTCAATGTAGATAAACCTAAACTGATGCATATGGAGAACAGCATCAATCTTCCACATAAATGATGGACTGTGAGCTGACAATTGCTAGTCAGGAACGAAGCTTGGGAGTCACTGTGGAGAGTTCTATGAAAATATCAGCTCAGTGCACAGTGGAGGTCAACAAAATGCATCAAATGGTAGGAATTAAAGGGAAGAGAACAGAGATCTAAACAGAGATGCCATTATTCTGCAATGTAACTCCATGTGTGATCCTTCTCCAATACTACGTGACACTCTGGTTCTCCCACCTCAAAAAGGAGATAATATACACTGAAAGTATTTAGAAAGGGAATGGGGCTCATTGGAGGCTTCCAGAGGAAGACTGTGATTATTAAGCCTGGAAAACGAAGTTGATCAGGGATACATAGACTTATAAAATCCTGAGTGGTGTGGAGAAAGTGAAGAGATACCAAGTGTCCAAAATGCCTCCCAACACAGGAATCTCATGTGAAAGTCCCACGTGACAGGTCCAAAGCAAACAAAATGATCATTAAGCTAAGAAAATCTCTGGGGCTACTCATTTACATGTGTTCAAAAAGCCAACAAAAAACCCATGGAATAACAATCCATGCAGAGTTACTAAACATGGGACACCACTTCTTTCTCAGAGAGTCTTCAAGACGTGAATTGCCAGAGGCAAAATAAAATAGTATTATTGTCCTTACAAGTCTTTCCCATATATCTGCTGCTGGCAGTGAGACACTGGAGTAGGTAAGCCACTACAGGGTCTGGTCTGGAATGACTATTTGCATGTTTTTATTCGCTTCAATTACATGCTTGGAGGAAATATTTTCCCATAGAATAACAAGATTTTCTAGGTACGTGAGACATACACACTGTATTTAAATGATACTATAAATAATAATAAAAACAATAGTTTCAGTCAGAACTGTGTGTTACCCTGAAAACACCATCTTCACTTTCCAACATCTAGAAAACACCAACAGATTATATAATAGGAGAAGTCATCAATATCTAAATCAGGGTTCAGTGGTGCTAAAGAAAGGCAGGTCAATAAATTCCATGCTATTTTCTCTGCTGTCTTCTTTTCCTTTAAAGAGAATGCACCTCCACCATCAAAATTCAAAACTTATGGTGAACATTCACCCCATAGGAATATAACTGATTTTAGGTCTGAAGAGGAGAGCAAATGGGCTAAGAGAGTAACTAGACAGGAACAGGATGGATTTGCAGCACACACATAAATGTGGACTTTTAAAAATGGAAAATTGGTTATATTAAGGCTGGAAAATCAGTGGTCTGGAAGTTGAATGATTCTGAACATTTTCAGGCACAGATTTCTCTTTCTAAAGAGATCATCTCCAACAAGTCACCCAGGATGGGTTTTTTGTGTAGGGGGATTGGGTCTGGAGGAAGAATTATTCAGCCCAACAAAACTTCCTATTTAAGGACATCTTTGATTTAGGAAGCAGAAATACAAAAACAGTGATCTGAGGGCCTCTTAGAACCTGAATTTTTTGTCCTCTGCCCAATGCAGAAGGCCTTGGAAAGAGAACAACTGGTTCTGATCTCTAGCTCCAAAGAGTCAGGATGCTTAACTAAGAGTCCTTAGTAAATTTTAACTCTGACCTGTAATCTCTCTTGAAGTAGTTGAGCGGGGTTCATTTCTCCACCAGTTAACTTTTAAACCAGCACAATCTGGTTTAAGAAGTTACATAAAGAAGCTATTAAAAAGGTAGGTATAAAAATAAAGGACATCTATTTTGCCTTAGATTCTAATGTGGACATTTCTGGTTTTTCTTGAAAAGAGCTTTTTGAAGATGTAATGCACTTACAGAGTGGACTAAACCAACTCACCTAGAATCAAACCCAGTTTTGGCTGGAAAGGAGCCCTGCTTGTCACTTCATCAACTGCTGGCTTAAAGCAGTGCTGACTTAAAAATTAGTTCAGGCTCCTTATGCCATAGCAAATGCAAGGCAGGAACAGAGTGAAAATGAAACAACTATATTACCTCTTGGACACAAGGCCTAAGTCCCATTACGTACAGACTCAGTGCACTTTTCATCTCATACCTCTCAAAAAATTACAGTAATTGCCACAATTTCATTCCTGACTCAAAGACAATTGGCATTTTTTAATTATCTGCATTGACAATATGCAAGTTTTACCTAAAACAAGCATCTGTGCAGTCTTCACTGATTTCGGAAGTTTAGCCAGTCAGATTATACAAAATTTCTGTAAGATATGAAAGAATCTGGTTGCTCAACTTAAGCTTCTTCTTCTATTGCTTGCTTTCATTTGATGGATAAAACTTATTTCCTTAATTGCTGTGATAACTTGAACCCTTTGGGTTTTTCCTTCTTCATTTCCTTAAAAGAAAAGACTAGTTTTGAAACATTAATGCCCCTGGCTAGATTGTGGCAAGGGATAATTTCAGGAGCAGATGATAAAGAGAGGCACAATCCCAAGTGATGTCACACTGGTCACTTTGGTTTCCACTGCCAGCCACACATCCCTGAGGGAATGGGTAGAACTTTGCCATGATCAGCAGAATCTGAAGTGCTCAAAGACAGAGGACTGCTCTGACTAACTCTACATCTCACAAGCAGAAATTTTTGAGCTGTGACTTTAACACAGAACAAAATTTCAGATCTGATTTTAAAGTTCTGGTGCAGGTGGTAATTCAGGAGAGAACTGATGGCCAAAATCCGAGAGGGGTTAGCTCAGATGTCTGACCAAGGAAGACAATTAAAGTGAAAAAAGAAAACCTACAATTCATTATATATTCCTCAAGAATTGAAGTGTAAACGTATACAGAAGTACAGCTTAATTGTATTCAAAATTTGTGCTCTTACACAAATCCTCATCTAAGGTGGGGAAACAGTATTTGTGGAACCCTCTGGTTAGTCAGGAATAATATTTCATACAAACGTAAGAGCACAACACAATCATCAGAGTTATCAGAACAAGGAGATTTTTTTAGAAACAAGGAAATACAACACGAATACCGAAAATATGGTGTAACCTGTCTTAAAGATCCAGTCACCTCTGGAGGTGATGCAGAAGAGAATGACTAAGATGCTCTGGAGTTCAAGAACACTGAGAATATTGGGTTATTTAATAAACAATGCAAATGGCATCTATAAACAAGGTGATAAACACGAGTTTGAGTGGTGCTGGAAGGCGACTGTTTAAATTGAAGGACGATGCTGATAAAAAAGTAGCTGAGGGTAAACAGATCAGTAATAAATTTAATCAGGACTAGGGGAAATGGCCTTCTACCAGCAATACTGAAAGCTGCTGCTGCTGGTTCTGAAATAGATGCTCTGTCACATAATGGCACAACAGAGAAGCAGTTCTTCGCTCAGGGCACCTTTTTCAGTCCAGATACAGAATGAAATAAAGATAATAAATAACCCTCCTTATCCAAGGTAATTTTGACACTTAAAAAAAAAAATCTACATCTACCATCCCTGCCATTGTAATTGGGATGCTGCTCCCTGATTTCTGGGGCACAGACAGACAGAAAGAGCTTTGAGACTGAAAGGTGCCAAGAGAAATAACCAAGAAACACAAAACTGTCCTGTTTGTGTAATACTCAGTTATGTCCTGATAACATGCAGAGAGGAGGAGTGTCAGAACTCAAAAGCCCCATTAGAAATCCTGCTCACGTTCACCTGAGTTCAAGGAATGTTGTACAAAAGTCCTGCTTTAAGATATTATATGTACCAAAGTGAATCTCTGTAAGGTAACAAAGCACTGGCTGGGAAACACAAGCAGTAACAAACACATCATCGTTTCTCACTATGTTCTACCCCTTTTTGTTTCAATATTATACACCTTCCTGATCATAACTATGGCTTTCCTCTGGCATTAAGCAACACAGTTTGTAACAGTCACAGAGATTAAAACCTCAATAAGCCAAGTGTTAGCTTAAGTGTTATGAATCACACACTCCATGAGTACGTGAACCTTGAAAAAGGAAAGTTTGGACATGGACCTATTTTAGAAGCCTCTGGTTCACGCTCACGTTTCCAGTCACCACATGCTCTTCCCTGCCTTTTCAGGAATTAGCAGCCACAACAGCAGTGACTCTATAGCTTGAATTCTCCACAATGTCGTATTTTAATTCTTGCCTCAGTTTGCTAATTCCAAAATAAAGCGTGCCTTTAGCTAGTTTTGCTAGGTTGTAAGATCAGAAACGAAAGATTTAGGAACGAATCAGCGAAATCCCTCTGGTGACCAGTGACAGAACTTGAGGGAATGGCTGGAGCTGTGCCAGGGGAGGGCTGGGTTGGATACTGGGAAAAGGTTCTTTCCCCAGAGGGTGGTGGGCACTGACCAGGCTCCCCAGGGAATGGGCACAGCCCCAAGGCTGCCAGAGCTCCAGGAGCCTTTGGACAACGCTCCCAGGGATGCACAGGGTGGGGTTGTTGGGGCATCCTGTGCAGCACCAGGAGTTGAACGTTGATGGTTCTTGGGTGTCCCTTGCAGCTCAGAACATTCTGTGATTCTATGAAGTATTAAAATATGAAAGAAAGCCTACAACTTATTTCTTTTTCTTAGTATATGTGAAGATTTTAATGTTTTTAATTTCCAACAAAGACACAAACTTGTTGATGACACAAGGGATTGAGAAGTATGCTGGCACTGAAATGGTATAATTTCCTGTCATTCTCAATTAATGGTCTTAATTGGGATTTTTTAAATGAAAATATCAATGCTGTTTGTTGAGTTGCTCTAAACCACAGGTTTTTATGCTGTCTTCTTCCACACTGGGGTTCTTGTCACACCCCAGCACTTCAGTACTTTTTCTACTGCTCAGAAAATGAGAGGTGAAGGTTAAATTTTCTGCCAGCTTGGCTTCCTGAACGGTAATTCATGTGCAGTGATATGTGATGCAAGTCAGTGACTCACACTGTAACACAGTGCCACCAGCTGGGGACCCTGAGCAGGCTGTGAGGCACAGAAAAGCACAACATTTGGATGCTACAGAAAAAACCCTAGTGCTTCTCCTTTGGTAAGAAAGCAGATTAATGCCCTACTACAAATGATGGCCTCCACAGCTAAACAGCTTTAATCCTCTATCTGTTCATTGCTACAGGCAGACTCGGAATGTGGGACAAGGAAAGGGAAAGATTCCCCTTGTGTCTTAAATGTTTCTTTTCTGAGGATGACTGCCCCAAGATGTGTCAGGTAATTGGTCACAGAAGCAGCACTGTCATTTCCAAACTAACAAGCACTCACTGTGAGCACCAGCAGCTGGAACAGTGAGACACAGTACTGAGTACAAGGTAAAAGCTTCTCTTCCACTGCTACTTCATGAGGGATTTGGATGCACACACTTCACCAGAAACAAGGAAAATGGCATTTACACAGTAAAGACTCCAATATTCCACTGACGAAGGATTCCCTCACCCAAATTTAAAATAATCCAAGAGATTGTGGATGAGAGAATAATTGCTCTGTTATAACAAAGAACAACTCCTTAGGAGTTGTTTTCATTCACTTCAGAATCAGAGACAAACAAGAGCTTCAAAACACAGTTTTTAAGGCGGTTTTTCTGCAGCACTTTTTGTAACTTAAAAAGAGCAGTACACTAAACCACTTTGTTCCTAATGATTAAGACATATTATGAACACGTTTGAGTAGGAAAAAAAATTACTTCAGTTCTCACCTATTTTCTTCCCTAACAGCAGAGCAGTTCCTGCTGAAAGCAAATTACAATTCTAATTCAATTGTATGTAAGCACCATCTCCATGACCACTCCACTATGGGACTGCGTTCTGAAGTGAGTATTTCTGACTTAGATTCTTAACTTTCTTACCTCGATTTTCTTTGTACTTATTTTTGGATGCACTACAGAAATACTTTCTCAGGATAAGACCTCCTTTACCATTTATTTAGCATCTATTACTGCCAGAACAGGCAGCTACAGCATACACAAGCAAGAAGAACTGCTATAACTGCTAAAAACAGAATTAAAACCAACTCTTAAACTTAGAAAATAGTTATAAATAAAAGTGACAAATTACTTTATTGAATTTTCCTCCTCTGGAACAGCCAAATAGAAATGTTCAATTGGAGAAGCAGCATGTCATGGGATATATATAAAATGAAAAGACTGTGCACTTCTAGTTAGAAGAAACTGAGCTAATTATTCAACATGAAAAAAATTCCTTATTTGCTGTATGACACCCATTAATTCTTTCCAAAGTTAGCACATTTTCTAAACAGTTGCTCTGCTGGTAACATCAGTTCAACCCTTCCCTCTCACAGCAGCAGGAAATGTAAAGCAGGTGGTCTCAAAGCCATCCTTCATAACTTCATTGAACTAAGTTCTCCTTCCCTGAAAACCCTGCTAGCCATCTTCAGCTCCAAGCAAGTATTCCTCCTTTTCTTTCTTCTTCTTTGGTTTTAAGATCTGTAAGTTGGTACCTCTGCCTCTTACCAGGACCTGTTCCTACTATGATGGCAGCAAACCTGTCGGGTGTTGGCTGGGTACTTCCTTTCCTTTCCTCACTACTTATCACGCCATAACCTACCAGCTATCCCGTTATTCGTTCTGGCCTTGAAAACTGGAATCTTAACAAGCCCCCACAGTTGCAAATAAAACATGAAACAGGAAAAAAAGAGCACACACTTCCCTTCCTCCTTTCGACAAATTTAGATTTGTGTAGGAGCACTTCCCTGGAAACATACATTAAGCCAATTTCCTGTTTATAGGAATCTTCATTAAATACATGCACTCAAGTAGAGAGTCATAACCCCGACTGCCACATCAGCTGAGTTAGTGCAAAACACAAGTTATTTGGAACGTTTCCTCACCATAAGGATATGCACTATCTCCTGCCTACACTGCAGTACTTCACCCAAGTCACCCTCCCTCAGGCTGGACTCCATGATCCCCTGGATCCCTTCCAACTCAGGAGATTCTGTGAAAATACATTTGTTTGGAAATTTCAAATTGCTCTGTTCACAGCAGTATATGGATATGTATTCCTGGTGTGGAGCACTTCTGCCATAGGATTTTGTGCCACAAAAGAAGAATCTCTGAGAATTATTCCTCGCTGAGTAACTCAACCAGTAGCTGTTTGCTCTTCCTAGGAAAATGACAAAGAAATCCCACTGGAGGAGCAGCAACAGCCCAAGGGTTCTAGTTGTGTCAACGTGACGGGGTGATTGTGTTAGGAGTGACAGGCTGGTCTACCCTGAGCTCTAGCCTAAGTCATTTCCTCTGAACCATTTGAACTCAAAGGTGGCGTTTCAAATTCCATACCGTGCCTGCATGAGGGCTGGATGTGAACTAGAGCCAACTCTGGGAGGTCAGTGTAAGTTAACTTTGAGCTCATCTCACTGGATCCAAAGGGCCAGTGCTTTACCTACAGCTTTACTTGTTTAGGTGAATTCTGTGTCCAAGCCAAAGACAGAAGTTCCCTGTATTGTAAAGAATTTCTATTCCTCCCTCAGCATCACAAATACACTTGATACCAAATAATATTCAATCATGTTTTGTACAAAAGAATTCAGACACAAAATAGATATGCTGTGAAATGAATCTGAATTGTTTTCTTAGTAGTAATTACATGAGACATTTAAATCTTTAGACTGCACTCCTTGTTTCACAAGTTTTATGGTATGATTAAGTTTAATAAAAACGTATCTATCATACAATTTTGAAGACATCTCTACCCAAATGGATGATATTTTTCCTTCATTCCCTACTCCAGAAGTCCAACTGTTATTGTTCGTTTAGACATGATACATTAAGATGGAGAATATTTCAGATAGCTTAATAAAACAAAATGAATTTTTAAAGATTACTTACCTTTAAAAGAGCCAAAGCTACATGGAAGATTATGTTCATACCCTGAAAATAAGAAAAAAGAGACTTCAGTCCCAGCACACAAACCTCTTTTCACACTTATCATTATGTGGCATCAAAACCTGATGCTCTAAGTCCCTAGAGAATGCTTCCTTTTTCCTGCTACACTTCAAAGTTCATCATTAAAGCCCCAAGGCACAGTTGCCAGACTCCCAGGAGGGGATGATGACGGCTCTTTGGAGCTCTGGGAACCTTCATGGAATCAGGTGCTATGGATGTGACAGGCTGTCCCTCCTCCATCGTTTCAATGCCTGTCAATGCTGGCTTTCTTGAACAGTGCTGGATATTGTCATGAGCAGGTTTTCAACAAAATGTAATCAATATTCTAGGTGATAGGATTTTTGTCAAATAACTGAGCTTCGCTATGATTTATCATGTTCAATCTTTCATGCTCAAACTGTGGAAAACCCCCCAAATAAAACAAAGGTGACCCCACAAGTATGCAATACACCTTTTTTTTACTGCTATTAGC
Organism: Atrichornis clamosus; assembly: GCA_013400975.1. Classification (NCBI taxonomy): domain Eukaryota; kingdom Metazoa; phylum Chordata; class Aves; order Passeriformes; family Menuridae; genus Atrichornis; species Atrichornis clamosus. Next base: position 131,205 of record WBMZ01010248.1, read on the forward strand.
CAAAAGTTGAAGCTATTTCAAAGCTAAACGAGTTGCTGTCTGTATCCAGTGGTTGCTTGCTGATTTGCAAAAGCTGGAAATGCAAATGTAGAGAAATGCATTCAGTAAGAAATACAAGAGCAATATGCATTTATTTGAAGATTAAAGAAAATCTGCAGCCTCCATATCTTGATTATTTACAATTATAAGCAGCTTTATCTTCATCCAAATATGAAAAAATCCCATATGCAATTCTCATTTGCTGTACATTGTACTTTGTGTTCAGACTGTTTTCCTCGGTTATATTTTCCAAATCTTCTTGCCTTGTTTAATGGCATGAAAAATCTTTTCTTACAATGGCTCCCAGAGCTGGTATCCAGAAATGTCTCAACAGATTTGCATGCATGTAATTCTGGCACTGCAATTATATTATATTGTTGTGGGATAACAACAAGACTTTTGACAAGGGAACCTTCTCCAAGCAATTTCTGCTTCTGCAATTGAGTGTTTTTCCATGCCTTTTCCAAGCCTCTTCCTGAAAGCCTGAAACCACGTTTCTATAAAAATTAGCTTTTATAAAAACCTGCTGAGACTTTAAATAAGTTTTCTTGGGAATAAATTGTATTTTTAATGTAGATAGTATGATGCCTTGAAGGGATCGTACCATTAATGGGTCCTGGAAATGTTGCCACATTAGACATAATGAATATTGCCAACACTGAATTACTTTCCAACTCGCTGCGTTATCATTGTGATAACAAACCAGATTTTCCCACTAGAGGTCACAATTGCAGCAGGACTGAATTTTGCTTCATCACTATGAAACTCTTCTTCCAAATGCAGTAACAATTATTTCAAGTTATTTTGCTTTATGCACTTCTTTTTAATAGAAGAATGTCCGGTTGTGATTTTCGGTCATGACACTGACCATACCAGAGCTTCAGCAGCAGTAAAATAAGTTCATAGGACTCTCAGGTTTATTTCAAATGTCAATCCGAAGTCAACAGTTCATTCCATACAATCATGACACTCACAACTTTTATTTTCTAGCAGAGAGTACTGACATGAACACACAATGAGAGGTGCATCTACAAGCCATCACAAACACCGCATTTTATTCTTAACAAATGGATCAGATTTTGTTATGAGTAAGGGTAGTATGTCTAATTGTTGGACTACTGAGGAATTAATGTCCTGCGTATTTTCTGGCACAACCATAAAGAAAAGCAAACCAGTTCTCGTTTATCTTCCAAGTGTTTTTTTCTGATCTGCCTGAAACTAACACTATTCCTGAATTCAAACAAATCAAACTCTCTCCTGCTACTCCCCTTCACCATCACTCTTCACATGGACAGCAAATGCAGCAGAAATAGGTTTCCACCTGCCTTGAGAATCCCCATCTCTTCTTTAAGCCCCACCAGGCAAGGGGTAGCTCACAGACCCACTCCTGTTACTTGAGATAATTTGTTTAAGGCTCAAGCACCCTAAAATCAGAAGAAGAAAGGACTTAAAACCTCCCTATCCAGCTGTCCTGAGCAGCATTCTGCTACTCCCAGCAACAGAGAATGACCTACATCCTCCTTTTCCCTCCAAGGAAGAGGTAAGTCCCAAATCAAGACAGTATTTTACAGCTGAGACATCAATTGCTGCAGTTTCCTGCTGACCAGTGAGGACTTGCAGGGCCAATACACCCTGACAGCTGAGTGGACTGGAGGTGGATGCTCTGGATTTCAGAGCAGTGAAATGTCTTACCCCACACCTAAACAACACACTCGATAATCACTGATCCACATACTGGAGTTATTTGTCCTCATTCATGCAAGACCATTCTTCCACAGCCAAGTTTAATGATTATGATTATGAAAAAGTAGGCTCAGCTCATTTTTCCACGATCTTTTATTTAAAATCCTACTTAATTTACCACACAGTGATTTATAAGCTTCATCTTAAACTTCTTCAGCTATTTTAGAAGAAAGACTGAAAATACCAGTGTGCACCAGACATATAAATCATTGGCAGCAATATCCCTCCAGCAATTTTATAATGGAAACAGGGAAGTACCTACAAATCATCCCCAAGGGGGAAAGAGAAGGGAGCCCATATGAAATGAGCTTTGGATAATTACTTTTTAAAACCAAAGTTCATGTGTTTAAGTAGGCATTTTGAAATAAATGCTATAATATCAGGTAGATCTCATATTGATGTTTAAAAGATTTGCACATGTGAAAGTTGTTTGTAATTACCTTAACACTTTTTAAAATATGCAACAGTCAAAAGTAAGATTATTCACTTATAAACAAGAACTTGTAAGAGCACAGGAATGGTGAAGGGCTCATCATCATGTTGTCTCACAGAATCGTGGTGTTATTTAAGGACACTCTTAAGTTTGTGAAGAGGCCTAGAGAACTTTAAGAGATATGAAGCTCAGGAGTTTAGGAGAAGGAACAAGCTCAACTCAAAGAAATCAGTATGACAATGTAAGGGTTAGGAAAGGGAGAATGTTGGAGTTTGTGCCATATTACAACCTCCTTATGGTCCTGCTGACTGCCACGCTGACCATTCTCTGCTTTACAGACACACTCTGCTTTACAGGAGCCCTTACTCCAGAAGAAAGAGCACCACTTAGCAGAAGAGCCCTTCGTAACTGCTGGTGGTGCTGAGATGAACACTCACCATCCAGGAAGTTCCCATTTAATTCATAAAGATTGTGCTTCATAGAAGCATCTGCTTATTTGAACTGTATGTCAAAAAACCTGTAATTTCCAACCACGACTGGAGGTAACGTTCTCATGGGTAAACCAGTGAAACTCTCTCCCGTGAGACTGGAAAAATGAAATTATACACGTGCACTGAAATTAAGACTGGCTGAAAGTAAATGGAAATCTTATTATATTAACTCTGGTCTAGTGAGAGATTTCTGCAGTTCCTTAACTCCCTCCGAAGCCAAGATTCCTTGTGCAGATAGAAGCCCCTTTGAGGAGTCCTCCCTTTGAGTCCCTCTGCACTCTGAAACAAGATGACTTTTGAAAAGGCCTGAAAAGAAGGCTGGGAACAAAGGACAAACTGAGTCTGTGGGACCCAGTTTGCATTCAGTGAGACCTCTGTGACAGAAAGGCTGCCTGTGGCTTTCTGGGGAAGGGAGGAGGCAAATTTATTCATCCAACCCAGCAAATCTGCCCAGAGCTGAGCGCGGCCGAACGATTTAATGGTGTGTATCTGCACTGTTGCATTTTGGGGACGACTTTGGAATTTCTTGCCTGTTTCAAAGCTTCTGTTCATTGATAGAAGCCTTGGGAGAAGGCAGGCTATATTCAGTATTAGCATCTCTCCCCCTAGACCCCCTGACAGGCCTTCCTCTGGTTACGCAGCAATACCCTCTGCACTATCTTCACCAACAAAAGGAAGTGAATCTCTTAAAAAAAAAGGAATTTTAATTCATCAATGTCCTTATCTGTGGTTTTTTTTCCCTAGATGTGCATGATATGTAGAAGGAAACAGTGACAACAGTGATACAACATTGTCTAAACTTCACCACCAGGTAAAAAGACAGATATGAGAGTCAAGTGAGCACCTCCTTAAGGGCTAAGAAGTCTCTAGCCCCACATGACAGGAACCTCTTTTGGTTTTCTAATAACTGAATTTTCCTTTATTTAAAGGGAGACTAGCTATTCAACTGAAGTTAACTTGACATTGTTTCATAATTCAAAAGTGTTTCATAATTATGTGTTCAGTTGCACAGTCTTTCAAAGGAGCTAGAGAGGGTAATTGGGGTTACAGACTCCAAAGGAGAATTAAAATTATGTTTATGTTTTGAACGGGTTTCAGCAAAACATTTACTTGGCAACTCAAATATGTTGAGAACAAACAATAAACTTTAGGAATGTCACAAATGTCTTTGTTTTGCTGACAAGATGAATATACACGGTCTGAAGCTCAAATTTCTCTTTGTAAGCAGGGCAGCCTTGGAACATGCTCTGCCGGGACATGTGTGTTAATTAACATCTTTTAGAAAGAGTTTGTATAGCTTGAACATTTATTCCAGTTCAATGGCAAGGTGACTAAAGGAAAAGAAGGTTAAAACTCTTGTTCAGCTAAGGCACAACATGAATTAGCAGGCTTTACGTAAACAACAGATACATCTCTCTTGCTAAATAGCTGTATGACAGAGGAAAAAATTAAACAAAAAACAAAATTCCAAAGAAATCTTACTGCTAGTGTATGAGGTCAGTTGAATTCTCAGACTGGGCTTCCCCTGTGACTCCATTTACATTGCCTGTACACTAACTCATACCAGGAAATGCTACAACACAAGAAAAGAAAACACAGAAGTCTCCTTCCTCATCCTACAACGCTGTGAAAAATACGCAAACCCAGTTAAAACCAGTTGATTGAATTATTAGAGAAGCAGGTACCAGGGAGATGGTAAAAACACCACCGGGGATTCAGTATTGATTTGTGTCATTTTTCTGTATTTTGCAGCATAAAAAAACACACAATGAATACCAGGCAACCATGAACCTGTATTAGTATGATTTTGCAAGAAATTTTGTTTGGTTGGTTGTTTTTAATAGAAATAAATGGGATTTAGGAGTGAATATTTACATGTTTTGGGTGATTTTCATGTCATTTGCTGTTGAGATGTTGATATGGCTGAATGAATGTAGCAGCTGCTGTGAGATTAACATTTTTTTCCCTCCACCTTCTGTGACTGACTGCAAAAGAATAAAAATTACAGCCACAGAATTGTAAGTCTTTTCCATGTATCAAACTGCCCCCCGCCATGGTATTTGTGCAGTGGCACATTCCTATTTCACCAGCAGCTGGTTATGGGCTGGCAGCATTTGTTAACCAAGCCATACACTAACATTACTTGTCTGATTTGCAGGGGTTTAAATTGCAGGGGTTTTAGACATTTCTGTTGCTTTTTCCAAACCTTATTAATACACAGACAAAGACAGGGGCCTAAATCCACACCAGGCACCAAGAGTCTCATCATAATCAAGGAGACAAAAGAGGCCTCATATCTGTGTAGGTAAGACAGGTCCTCCAGCTCTCATACGGGAACAGGGAATGGCTGTTAGATGTGCTCAGAGGAGCAGGAATCTTCCAGATCCCAGTTTTCCTGAGAGGAGACGATGTGAGGGGTTCAGAACATCTCTTGTCAGAGAGCTGTGCCTCCTTCCCCCTCTACATGTGCTCACACACCTCCAAGAAAAAGACATGCCCACGCTAAATCAACTTCTGCCCCCCTGCGCTTCATCTGATCCATGTTTACTCCTTATCCTCTCCCTTTCCCTGCCACAACACAGCCCTGGCCCTTATCACTCTGCACCCTGGCATTGGTTTTCCCTTTCCAACAAGTCAAATGCAAAGTTCACATTTTGATTTTACATATTTAGAAAAATTCATAACAGCCTCAGATTCCAAGCACGAAGCAATGGAAAAGTGTTTTGGCACGGGCAGACTGCATTACCCTCTTCTTTAAAAACAGTCCCCAAATTAGCTTAGCTTCCTGGATTTGTTCACAGAATACCACTCTCCCATTTGTGATACTTTCCTTCAGTTATTTCTAAAGCATTTTTGAGGCCTGCCAAGACTGTTTAGGACATGTTGCTATTCCAATACAGCAGATGGCACTGGTGTTAAGTAAGCATTATGGAATTTACTGTATTCCTAGAAAAACCAACCAAGTGAACATCAACTAGCAGGTGGCTAAAATATTTCATGAGCCATGGGGAAAGTAATTCAGAGACGTAGCGTGACATGGCATTAGATGTGTCACCCCTGTAAGGCACAAACTAGGTCATTCAAACAGGTCCCTCATCTTTGGTACCTTTTTCACCTGCATCTGCGAACATTTTCTGAAATAAAAGCAACGTCAACATTTTAGGACCACAAAATTTATCAACATCACCCAAAAGGTACCTTGTGTTCACATAAGTTATCTTGGATTGCAGACTGTTGTGAGACTGTTTTTTCTGTGCTCGTGCTGAGCATTTATCACCAGCCTTGTTATTTTGGGGATAAACAAGCAGCGGCCACGAATGGAAGATACATAAATTAGAGATGCTCACGGGAACAGCCAGACAGCATTGTGTAAAGGGTTATGCTAAACCCTGTGGCTCTCCTAGAATCTTCATGTTCTCCATTAAAACACTCTTCTCCTCAGTCCAAGCCTGAATTATTATAAATTCTGTATAGCTTTAGAACATTTTGTGTCCCTCGTCCTGGTGGCAATACAGGACATGGTATGACACACCTCCAGTATTTCTGCTGTGACTGACATTTTATATGCAAACACCTTATACTACTTATAACCTTCACTTTGAAAAGAACTTAAAATTGTTTATCATTATAATCTGAATGTTTTAAACACACACATCCAAAAGCTTTAAGAAGTTCCTCATGCAGCAAACACACGATCAAGTCCCACATCCTTCTTTATTTCTTTCTTTCTATTTTAGTTTCTGTCCTGGTAATGAAAGCACTCACAGTAGATTATGACTGTAGTCATCAGATGAATTAGGCTAAAATTACTTTTACTGTGGATTTAAATAACTTACCTAACTACATAAAAGGCAAACATCCAGGGCTAGTAAACTTGAGCTTATCTCCATTGCAGACCTCCCACTTTTGCAACAAAAAAGATTATGATGGCTGACATGTCAACAGATGCTTGGATGCAGCAAGTCAGCATTGCCACTGGACATCCACGTTCAAACTCTAGTCGTCCATCTGAAGTCTGACAAAACCTATTCTCCTTCTTCTTAAATTAATTAAAAGCTAATTATAGCAGCCTGGGAAAGGAATCCTTTCCAGTCTCTTTACATGAAACGGCAGTGGCTGATAAGGACTTCAGCAAGACTCAGCTCCCCAGCAGGCCTGATGCAAAGGCAATGGGCAGGAGAAAAGACCCAGTCTAAATGCCAAAATTTATTTGCCCGTATTCCTAAAAGGAAAACAAGCACTTGCCTCCCAGCCTTTTCTAACTCACATGTATGACATTGACTTTGCCTTGGTAAATAGTACCAAAATAACACAGACAGCTACAGCACAGATCTATGCCTACTTAGAATTTAAGCTCAGTTTCTAATATTCTGTTATTATAAGAGATTTTATTTCTAGTAAGCCCATTCTGCTGTTCAGTAAGAATTCTTAAAATGTAGTAATAGTCTTAAAATAATAACTGGAAAGGTTAACAAAGGCAGACAACATGGCACTAACAGGTAATTCCAAAAAGTTCCGGTTTTCTTCCCGTATAGATCTACAGAAGATAAACAATCTTTTATTTAATTCACATTTCATCTGAGCACAGATTTACAGAGGAAGTGGGCTTGTTCCTGACTCAATTCCTGAGGAAGTTTAGTAAATTGAAATGTTAATCTGTTCTTTCTCAACTGTGTTGAAGGCATCACAGAAGTATCTGACAGTGACAGATAAAAAATAGCAGGCTATGATGGTCCCTCCTCCTCAGTCAGCACTAACGCGGCGCCGGCCAGCCCTGAGCGGTACCATACGGCGTTTCCTGGCACATTCATCCTCAGCAAGACACACACAAGACAGAAATCAAATCTTCAGTGCCAATACTTGTAATTCTGCTATGATTTTCAACGCTTCATTAGGAAGGAGTGCTCCCAATAACTGCATCTCCACAACGTAGTGCCACGTTTTAACTATGAACAGCGTTCACTTAGCAGCATCGCGTTGTTCACATTTTGAAAGAATTTTAAAGACACCCATCAGCCTTCATTGTAACAGACAGTTTCTCAAAATCAGTTATAAAAAATACTTTAGACAATATTCTGAAAGCAACAGTTGATAAATAAAGGCCAAGCAGTGATGGTATCCTAGCTTTCAATTCCCCATTCTTCCACTGCACTCTTTAGCCCTGTGAAAGGCACTTTCTCTTCTTTGCTATTACCTTTATTAGTAAACATTAAGTAACTTCATGTTCAAAATTGATAATCAGTTGCACCCCTTTGTACCCAGTCATGATCACAGAATGGCAGCTTAGGAGTCAAACTACATAGTCAAATTATGTGTTATGACACTAAAACAACCAACTATCTGTGCCAGCCCAGAAAAGGCAGAATATGCAGGAGGGGTTTTTACATACTCCCTAAAAGAAGAAAAGCACCATCCTTAAGTATTTTATATCCCCAGAAACTGCACACAAAAAGAGCCAGATCGACTTAAAATGGAGGTTGCCCATAGTGTCTCAAAATCCTCAGCTAATAATGGAATGACAGCTTGAGCTCTGCACCTCCTTTAGCTTTAGCAGGACTGCTTATATCACCAATGGTTAAAGTATTTTCTTTTTTAAGCAGAAAAAAAATAATGACAATTTTAAAAACACAGATTATCTGCCAATTGGTTTGGGGTTTTTTTCTCTTCTAAATGCCTACTGAAGGTCACTTATTTAGTGCATTTAAAACATATTTTCATTTAAAATTAGTATTTTAAAACACAGAATGAAGTGAAATATCAACTGTCTGATATTCTGTAGCATAGCCAGGGTGCAGCTGTTGCACTGGGGACAGCTCTGAGTGACAAGAGCTTTATCTACACAAGTTCCTATTTCTGAGCATGACTTTAAATAAATAATTTAAAATGGAACAAAAAGAGACAGCAAAACAGAGCAGGCTCACAAAGTGCTCAATAACATCATGTCATATTGATAGATAAGACTGACAAGTACAAATACAACTCTGAGTTTCATCAACAAAGATGTTCTCCAGTGCAAACAGAAATAGCGAAGGGGAAGAGACGAAGCAGCTGAAACAGGCAGCTAAAGGGAATGTTGCAGAAAGATCTCCAGGCAGCAAACACACACAGTTTGTGGTAATCACATTAAAACTTTCACCCCAATCAATAGGTTTGTGTTTCTATTACGGGCAGCCAAGCCATGCAGTATGTACCACAGCACTGTGGTTGAAGTTCAAAATTCTCTTCAGGTTTCTGTCACAGGGAAGACAAAGAATTAAAAGATATTTCATTTCTACATGAGGATGGGTGACTGATTCCACCCTAGAGTTACTTAGGCAATATTCTAAGGACACTGGAAATTTAAGAAATTTGGAGGGTTTAATCACATCCTCAACAGCCTGGAGACAACTTAAAAAATAAAAATCAAAAAGGTCCTAAGAAGACAACAGAATAACTCATTCACACAGAAGCCATGGCAAATCCCAAATTTGCGCAAATTTACACAAAACTGCTCTGAAGTGATATTTCACGTGAGAATGATAAGAAGACCTTGACTGTAGTGGCATTCACTTTGATGGGATTTTTAAAATTTCTCCATAAATCTGAATTCCCATCATAACTTCAGCTCCTTTTTCACAGGTTATCCTCCTGCACTGTAGGTCCATTCCCAGCTTGTGCCACTGTTCCACTGTGCATGCAAGGGAAGGAAATGTGCCTCCCTGGTAAAACTACAGGACTTCCAACAGGTGTTTTTCCTCTATGGATTGAAAGTTGAGCCACAATCAAAAATGAAAAATCCATACAAAAACTCTTGGTTGACTTGGAATCACTGAGTGCCTGGGGTTGGAAGGAACCTTGGGAGATCACCTAATCCAACACACAAATTGTTCATCCATAATTTAAGTATTTTCAAGGGGACCAGAGAGTCTCCCTTGGAAATATTAGGTGGCAGCATGCATTCAGCAATGGTTTTAAATGGTTTTCTTTCCCCAATTTTGTCTTTCATAAAAGAGTTGCACAGGATGTGAACATTTTGTAATGACAGGACAGGGATGGGGAGAAAGCAGCGTCAGGGAGTTGAAGGGTATTTAAAATTCATCTGCATCTATAACAAATTAAGGAGAAGGCTGGAAGCTTGTTTTTGAAAACTTAATACAGTTCACTTCAAAGGCTTTTGCTTTTCTGGGGATTTTTTAATGCAGAGTATGTTTCAGTGTTAATAGCTGCCACTGGTTTTTTTCCTTCCAGTTGCTGGAACTATCAGCATGCTGGTTGTTCAGAGATAAAGGAACAATTAAATGCAGAAAAAAATGATGTTTTGACTTCCCCGTAGCTCCTTCCAGAGGCTGACTGGACACACAGCTTCAGTCCTCTGTCAAGGAACAGCTTCTTTCTGGTGGCCACATACCTTCAGATTTGACTTTCCATCTACAATGAGGGCCAACTAGATTTTCATTTTAATATGATTTTAATCTACACTCCTCCCACAAATTTTCAGAAGTGCCTATCACCTGAGACTGCCTGACTCCAAATCTTAAGAGCACTTTTCTGATAGTCTGCACTGGCGCCTCAGAACGTTGTCTCCACACTGCCCCACTGTTTCTCAAGATGTCTGTGTGTATCTTCTCACTGGAAATAAATTTTCCTACTTTTCCTGGTTTATTTCTAGCTGTAGTAAAAGAGGCTCCTTTGGCTGTGTGTGATTACCCTCCATAAACACTAACAAGTTTCCCTTTCCCTAGCATGTTCTGGTGTTGTGTTCTCTCACTTTCTCCTCGGATTCTTTCACCTTCTTTCCCACCATAATTCCTTCAGACACGTTGAGATAAACATTGCCAGTATTACCCTATTTCATTTTGATAACTGAGCACCAATATGCAGAAGAAAAAATACTCTTAAGGAAACAAATACTGAGTTGTTTAATACTGAATCCTACCAAGGCACGTGCAGCAAGCCTGAAAATTCTCAGAGAAAATACTTCACAAGAAAAATTAACAGAATAAACCAGAGTCAACAGTGTTTCATACTCATGAAGCCCTCAGCATTTAAAATTATCAATTATTTTATCTAATTAATATTTATGTTTGTGACCCATTTAAATTGGAGAGGAAATCAGTGACAGGTTCAAAACCAGGTGTAATGTCATGGATGCTCTGACTTTCCTGTGACCAGAGGAAATACTGGTATTTTACCAAAATAAATTTTCTAGACTATCAACCTATTCTGACTGGCTTTTTAAAGAAAGTGCAGGTATATCTACAGTACAGACACACTTCATTTTGCATCTGGACTAGTGTATTCCTTGTTGGAATAGCACAGAAAAATCAAAAAGAAATAGCTTCATTGGGCTGTGTGTTTGGCCCTTCTCACTGTTTGTTTAATACCAGGCCGTCAAAGCAACGTGCACCACCCTTCCTGTCTGTGAGCACTCTAAATCAGGCCATTTGGAGAGTCTTCCCTACTAGGTGTCTTCAAGAAATTACAATTCCTAACTCTGAATAATCATCTAACAAAGTAAATGAAAAACAGATGTGTGCATCAGATATTCTAAATTAGATCCTTCAGCAAAGAATGAGCTAATCCACAGTTCTAATTTTAAAGCCAAGCCAGCATTTCACTGAACATCTTCTGTTCAATATAACCACAGTTGCTACATAACTTAGTTACACACATTTTATAATTAAGCAATAAAGGACTCCAACAAAACGAAATAAAACAAGAAGAAACACTCGTGGAGTGAAGGAAGGGCTTTCTGATTCAGTATTTTTTTACCTCACAAAGTAGTAAGTCAATGATGTGGAAGACCATGCAGAGTGGAAACTTGGCAGTAAAAAGAGTGAGGAACCACTGGGATGCATACATATGAGCTTCCAAATTGAGGTCTGAGAAATGGCTGTGTAAGTCTGGTAACTGCTCCTGGAATAAAAGAAAAAAATAAACGTTTCAGTATTACTCATTAATCTGAGTTCTTTATCCATACTGCCAGTAAGGACCAGGGTTGCTAAACACCAAAAAACACAACAAAGTGAAAGCCTGGCTTCTTTCGAGCTATGGAAATATGCTTCTTGATAAATTTCAGTGCCCATGGTTACAGTTTTTAGAAAGATATCCACAGTGGATTCTATCACAGTATCAAATAACATACTGAGTTATACTGAGAAATTACAAAAGCTTCCACAGTCGAAAGGCAGAGCAGTCATGAAATCTATGTCACAGCTGTGAAATCTATGTATATTTTTAAGTTATTCCTTTGCTGTGTCTTGCTGTAAATGCTTCTGACACAAAAAACAATGGATACTGGAACCAGATCACCTTGCAGAGCTTCAAAGCAACAGAGTGCACAACTCCACCAGACAATTTCTCTAACTAGGAGCATATATAAACAACACAAAATAAGCACTGAAAATCATACTAGAAAATAAGCACTGAAAATCATAAATAGAGATGATACAGTCATTTAATAAACTATCTTTGTTAAGAGTATATTTGTTCATAAAATCTGTTTTGTTTGTTAATTAAAATCGTTGTGAACATGTAAATATTGAAAAGACCATATGCCAAAGTATCACATTAATTAGTATGTAATTCTACACCATCAAGTAGGAAATACGCACAATCTGACATCTGAAAAAGAATCATTAAATTAACAACGGTCTGTTTGGTTTCAGTACATCCCACAGAGGTATCTACGGTCATCTGTGAGAACTGACTTCAGCAAACAGCTTCTCACTGTACCAACAAAAGGGCAGGGCTTAATGAACCGGCAGTAATTCCTTATTAGTCAGAACAACAGTGCAAACAACTTGCAGCCCTTCAGTTATGTTAAACTGCTCTATGAAATAATTCCACATGAAGAAAGAGCAGAGTGTCAAAGAGACAGTAAAACCTGCCCATGACCCCCACTTGACTGGTATTTCGTAAGCATCAGGATGTCTTGATTTGCCTGACCTCTTAACCACCAGCAGAACTCACTGACAGTAGGACACTGACGGTGGCTGTCCTCAGTGGCACAGAGACATTCTCTCTAAGCAACATCAGGAAACAGGGAATAGAGGGAACAAGCAAACAGAAATGGAGGGGAAAGAAGCCAGACACCTGCTCTGCTTGGTTACAAATATTAGCAGCAAGAGTGGTACATGAAAGACAAAAGAAACTAGAAACAAATCTGATTCATGATGTTTGAATTCAGCTATTAAACTTCCCTGCTTTGGTTCTACCCCACCTCTAAAAGGAGAGTGGTTTTATTGTCCAGTAGCTTTTGGAAGCAAAGCATTAATCTCTTCTTCCTCCCAGTATTTCCATTTATGAAAGGAAGAGAATTTGTTACTCTGGTCGCACCTGCATTAACTTCTCCAGCTGGAAAAATTTGCAATGGAGATCTTCAAAGTTATTTCTGTAGAGGTCCCTCAAGCCATAGTCATACATTATTTTCACAAATACACAGAAGGCCTGCTCCTCTGGCATCTGTTTGGGGAAATACACAAAAATAAGCTTATTAATAACGCAGCTGAGGCTGGACATGCCTTACACGGATACACACACTTAAATACCTTATGCATGAGGGATTCAGAACCAGGGGTATATTACAATTTTCAGTGAAACTGCAGGATTAACCAAATAAAATCTCAAGGGGACTATTCTGCTTGATGAGCACCTGGATATGGCTCTGTAATGCCTTCTTTGAAGAACATGTGGGGTCATATCATAGGTTCATGTACATATACGTCCCTGTCAGCAGCATTCTTTCTGCCAGATAGTTCTGAGAAAAACTAGTATGCCACTCTCTGGCACAGAAAAACAATTTAAAGTTAAAAAAAAGAAAGAATGAAAATAAAATAAAAAGGCAACAACTCATGACAGTGATTTCTACTGAGAGAGACTTGGTTAAATGGGAAAAATTCAGGAGAACTAAGGTACAACCAATCCCTAGTGAGAATAATGCTCATATAACTTTCATCCAAACCCCAGTATATCACACTCTGAAGTCAGGTTTCCCACAATCCCATCTATTAAAATTCTGACCTTTTCAGAAGCCCTACATCCATAATCTCTATTTCATTCTGACCAAAATTTCTCATCCAACAGAGGTTTGGGAGGTGGTACTAACACAAGCTATCTGAGCCACTCTACACTTATATTTGTTGGCTTGAGCCCACTGGATGCTGAATTTCTGCGAAGCCCAGTGTCACAGGACTTCCACATCATCTCCACTTTCCTGTGCCTTTAGGTAACACAATAATGACAGGCACAAACAGAACCCAAATCAAGCTTTCAACCATATTAAAAACAACCTTTCTTTTGGAAAACAATTACTGAGGATCAAGAACAACAATTCTTGACCTTTTAGTGTATTCACTCATTTGGCCTATTGCCAACTCCTGATCAAATATCGGTGACAGATAAAAGCTTGGTATTTTCTTCAGAGAGAATTTTAGGCTCTTGATATTTACCTCCAGGGTTTCATCTTTTATGCTCAGCCCATGATTAGGGCCTGTCTCTACGGCCATGGGCAAAGAGTTTCATTTTCATTTTCAGATATCATAAAGGAAAGTAACTGGTTAGCACAAAGTACTGCCAGATCAGCTGCTGGCTACCAGTCCGGGTTTGATTTACCCAGGACAAGTTCTTAGGAATATCAAAGCTCTTAATCACAATTTTATCTGGATGGAATGATCCCCACTGACAGCATATAAAAGCTGCAGACAAAGTAAAGGGATTTTTACTTTGGAATTTTATCCTGACCAAAAGGCTTGAATCTGCTTTGTAAGATGATGAATGCAAATTTGAGGGGTCTTGGTAAAAATTGATTATTTCTAATGAAATGACAGGTGCTCATGCACAGGCACATCCACCCTGCATGCTCAGACACTCGTGCATTGACAGCTGTTCCTCCTCCAAGACAGGGACAGAACAGAGGTCAGGACTAGGCCAAAGAGCTTCCCAAGTCCTTGCTCTCAGTGAACAGAGGTTCTCCAATATTACCAACTCCAAGAATTTAATATTATAAATAAATTTTTCATTTCTTATTTTATTTAAGCAGAACACAAATTGTGAGCACTGCCTTTCCAATTTTTAGCATTTAGATATTTGCCTTTTGGTATCTTTCCTTTGAAATCACAAAAGCCAGAAATTTGTAGGTTTTTAAAATGAAATTTTAGGTTGGAGTTTTTTTCACAGAGCAATGACTCTGAAAAATAGACAAGAAAAAAATGTCAAATGCTGTGAGACTTACAGTACAATTATTAGAGTTGGCAACACTGTTCCCCTGTGATTAGAAGTTACCTGCTCACCCTTGATGGGAATTTCATCAAAGTAGCAAAATCACAAAAATCAAGGATGGAGGTTCAGGCTACCCAATCATCCCTGAAACATATCTACACTGAAGAGAAAGAATAGCCTGTCCCAGAAAAAAAAGGGAAAGGAAAGGGTCTGGAAATCCATGCAAAAATAGAAGAGTTAGAGAGGGTCTTGCAAGCATTCACAGCATACAGACTGGTTGGAGAATTTGAGAAAACAAGAGTTTGAGGACATCCTGGGAAGCTCCCAACTTACATGAGCTCATTGAGACTGCTTCCCTTCCCCCCTTTCTCTGAGTATTTCACTTTAATATCCTATTATGAAAGCAAACATTATAAAGGGCATATTAAAATGAGTGTGATTTTTTTTTAGCATTCCCTGTGTATAGGGCAATTTCTTCCAGCTAAAGAAACAGTAGAAACAGAGGTGATTCTCTGCAGCAATAACTGCACAGGACTAAAGGAGAAGAAATGAAGCATTACTCAGTGTTAAGAATGTGACACCCACACATTTCTAAACAACTCTAGTATTGAAAATGGCTTATTCCTCCAGTGAAACTTCAAAATCCTGCTTTGGGTAAAAAATTAATTGCAAAATAACTGTTAAATAAGCTATTTGGCAATATATGTTGGATTGTAATAACGGGACTCATTCAGGTTTATCCTTAAAAGAGCTAAAGCTACTGTGCAATGCTATCGCTGTTTATCATGTTCCTCAAGACTTCAAGGAGTCACAACTCTCACAAGGAATTACAACTTAAACTAACCTGAATTTCAGTTCTGAATGCCTTAAGAAGTGCATGTGCAACATATATACCACCAACAGCTGGCTCAAAACCACAATGCAAAATGTATTTCAATCCTGACTGATAATTTACTAATTAAAACCTGATGGGGAAAGCAGGCAAGAGCCTAAGTAAGAGTTGTGGTTGAGGTGGAGGGTGGTTTGTTCATAGATACTTTATCTGAATAAATACACTACTTGAATCTCCTGCTTTTCCACTGAGACATCAAATGTAAAGTATCTTGCACCTATAAAAATTGTGTATTTATCTATCTCTGAACATACACCCATGTATTTATAAAGGAAGCAGATCAAAGTTAGTGCAGTTTTTGATTACAGGCTAAAATATCAAGATTAAAAATCAGCTTTCGCTCAGCAGATATTATAAAATGTCCCCAGGAGAAAAAGTCTCCCTAAAAATTAATGAGATTGCTTGCTTTGCTGAGCTACTCTGAGAATGTCTCCCAGAGTTAAATTCCTCATAAACACAAAGGGAGCTCACTTAGGTGTCAACTAAATTAAAAGAAAATATTAATATGTGACTAATCGGCTTCAGATTTTGACAGAGAAGTACTTAAGAATTTAATGGATTTCTCCCAGATAAAGGAAACCTACATTCCTAAAGATAGAAGCCATTAGTCACTATTGCTAAAAAGCAACAAGAGGGAAATGAATACAGGCAAATAAACAACAGTAAATATCTGTCAAACAGCACGGCTGCAGCACTACTGATTTTACAGCTGTGCTGGTTTCAAATATCAAAGCTTTCATTTTGCAATTAACTCACATGAAGTAGAAGCACAGCTGCGAGGAAAGACTGTCCCTGGCAATAGCCGATGTCTTCATCATAGACAGAGTAGGCCTACAAAAAAAAGGAAGTCAAATTGTATTTAAAATGCATGCAGGCATTACCAAAATGTATTCTCAGCAATGAGCTGTTCAGGATATTTCCTTCCACTATCTCAAGGGGCCGACAAGGAAGTTGGAGAGCGATGTTCCATCAGGAACTGGAGGGACAGGACAAGGGGGAATGGCTTCCCACTGCCAGAGAGCAGGGGTAGATGGGATACTGGGAAGGAATTCCCTGTGAGGGTGGGGAGGCCCTGGCACAGGGTGCCCAGACAAGCTGGGGCTGCCCCTGGATCCCTGGAAGTGTCCAAGGCCAGGCTGGATGGGGCTTGGAGCAGCCTGGGATAGCAGAAGGTGTCCCTGCCCAGGGCAGGGGAGTGGCATGGGATGAACTTTAAGGTCCCTTCCAACCCGCGCCATTCCATGATTCTCTGTGTACTCAGGCTAAAATAACAGGGGTGAAGCAGTGACCACTCCTGTGCTTTCAGGGCTCTTCAGACACCACCCACAGGACACTCTCAACCCTCCACAGACGCTGTAGTTTTACATTCTTACTTTTATTTTTCAAACAGCATGAGGAGTTGAATGAAACTTCCCTTCACCCAAACCAAGGATAATTCTGCTGAGGTGAGTAATGATAGAACTTTACCAATACAACAGAAATATGACATAAAAACCGGGGTAGTTTGTGCTGTGGGGAGAGTGAGTGTTTGGTTTTGGAAAAACAAGTTCTGACATTTTGAAAGTACAGGATCTGAGGTTAGAAAACTGCCAAGAACTACTCTGACCTGAAGATTTCATAAGAAACAGTTTTTCCATGTCCTTGTTATGCTGAAGAATGAACAAGATTCATTTTCCTATCGTATGACTTACATGCTTTTTCTTACTCTTAAAAAACCACCAAACTAAAATAACTACCTTTCCAACCCCCTTACTTTTCCAAGACAAGAAGACAAATACTGTTTTTAAAGAGATGTCAGCAGATGTCAGGAATTTGAGGAAACTTGAGAAAGTCTAAGCAGCAGCAGGACTGACATCAGGGGGAGAGACATCCTGAGAGAATAAGCAAGGTACTGAGGTTGCAGCCAGGGAAAACCAAAGCAAAGGGCAAAGCCAGGGGCAGGAAGGAGCCACGTGAACAAGAAGATCCACTCATCTTCTTTTTTAAGTCTTGAAGGAAAGCAAGATTGCAGATGCCTTGAATGGAAGCTCAGAGTATTAAATAAAAAAACATGGGAATAAACATGGTCAGGGGTTCCAGGGAACCAAACCCACCCAGGGCTGTCCTACAGGATTCCAAAGGCGGATACGCTGCCTCTCCAGAAGGTAGTAAGGTAGTAACAGTGACTCAAAAAATGTGACTCCTTTCCAGCCAACAGTATTAACAAACCTGCAAATTAATTCTGCCAGAAATGTTGAAATGAAGAACAAACCATAGTTAAAGTCTTTAAATCACTTTCCTTTTTCATTCTGAGGGGCAGAATATAGTATTTGTGAGGAATTCTGAAATTATTCCAGAAGACAAGATTTCTGTAAATACAGCCTGAGTATTCCTTTAAAGGTCACTGTTTCTGAACAACTCACCACACATTTCCTTTGTGAAATGCTGACCTGGGACTTGCAGCTCTTTGCCATTTGTCTGTACTGCTCATCCCACTTTTGAAGACTGTTAGATGGAATTAGTTAGGAGCTGAGTGAAAATAATCCCAGTGCTTTGCCCAGTTCCAGTGGACAAGCAAATTCAAGAAGTCGTAGAAATAATTGAAAAACATTTAATGAACCATTACAATCTGCTTACTAGTTTAAACCAGCTCCAGTCACAAAAGTCAAATATAAAAAATAAACCTGGAAGTGTAAATTGCCAGATAAAGAAATTTCAATTGGAAAAAAAAAGGATGTTCACTTAAAAAAAGTTAGTTTAAAAATACTCTTTAGCTACTAAGCACTAAATTAACAGAAATTACTTTAAACACTTAATGTTTTATATGACTAACTAGAACCATCATGAGCCTTTATCTATTTGTTCCCCAGATATATCAGTTTAGAGATGCCTAATATTTTGCCTCTGTAGCATTCCTAAAAGATGTATTATTCCTGTTTTTGAAAGGCCACCTCCGCTTAGAAACAGATGTGCAGAATTACAAATGAGAAATTTGATTTATGACTTCTTCATACTACATAAAAACATTTCTAATTTACTTTAAAAAATCCAGGCTGAAAAATTAACATCAAATTATCAATGCCTGGGAGTTCTCTGTTGTGAGAAGCTTTATAGGGAATAATTTGCTGGAAATAGTAATAAATCCAAACGAGTTATTTTAAAGTAAGTACTGAAAAAGCAACACACTGGAGAAAACAAACTGCTTCCAAAACTGACATAGATTGAAAAGCACAGAAAGTTATCAGAAATAAAAACATACTTCTTTTGAGATTCTGAAAGAAGCTGAAATTATGTCAAAAGAGGGAAAACAGGGAGGGTGCAAAAAAAAAATCTTCACTCTGCAGTTACATACAAAAATATGAAGGAAGAACAGCAAATTTTCTAATCATCAACTTCCTCAACACATTTGAGCTTGTAATAAATCCATTTCAAACACATTCAGAGCAGGAAGGCAAAGTCCCTCCTTGGAAAATTTATGGTCAATGTAAGAAAGTTGTATTCAAACTCCAGCAGAAAATCCCCATGAACTTTCCTTGTGTCTGTTTTATTACAGAAGAATCACAGGACTTGTCATCCTGCTGGTACCATTTCTAACATGGGATGTGTTGAAGGATCTGTGTCCAAATGAGTATCAGAAGAGATGACAAATTAAAGGGAATAAAATTGCTAAAAATTTATTAAGAACAGACCGTATTCACTCAATACGGTAAACTGATAAATCACTAATTGCCTGATTAAAACAGAAGAACAGATGAAAATTTTGAAACTTTTCTAAAAAGGTTGATCCATAGAACTACAAATCAGCAAGTACTGGATACTTTGGTTTAAATAAAAATATGAAATTAATTAGTGAACATTGGCTACATAGGAATAAAATGACCAAGGGTGCCAGTAAAAGGACATCATCAATACCAAAGCTTTGAAGCAACCAACAACCATGAGAAAAAAATATTAACTGCTTGATCCACCTGCTTTTTGAAATTCATTTCCACCAGGACCTTCCCCAAAATCTGATCTTGACAAGCAGCTGTTATCAGATACTTGGACACAAACTTCAGTTCTGCATCAGAATTAGACCAAACCAAGAAAGATTCTGCTCTTAAGTCAAAACATCATAATCCTGGCAACTAATGGTTTATTTTTTAATGAAGTCTCTAAAATCTGTATTATTCCATTGCATCTATCCAATGCAAAGAGACTACTGAAGCTTTATGCATATTACATTTCCAAATATATGATTTTATTTTTAAGCAACCTATGGGATTTGATAGTGCTGAAATATGATGTAATTAACCAAAATAAACTCAAAAATAAGGATGCTGCCTACAGATACCACCATAATATCATATTATTAACAAAAGATCTAAGATTAATTATTTAAGATTTATGCTTCTGAGGAACTGAGGAGCATTAACTGTCTCTTTCCATGTGAAATATGAAAACAAGACAAAATCCCAAATCCTCTATTTCCACTACAGTCACTGTAGATTTGCAAATTCAAGAGAATGGGATTTTTCCCATGACAACCTGTGACAATGTCACAGTCTTTTAACTTATTATTTTCTTAAGCTCTTGGGGAACTTCCAATTACAATTCCCCAGTTAACTGAGATTTTAAATATTCTCTGTCTCAGAAACAGGACTTAATGAAGGTTCTGACTTGAAGCCTATTTTCATTCATTTTAACTAAATTAAGATCTCACAGAATTAAAACATCTTTTTAATGATTATCTGTATTCTGAAGAGAAGAACTACTACGTAGCTATTCATGCATCATCATTAGAAAGTGAATTCTTTGGAAGCAGAGTCTTCTCAAATAAGGTCCATGATAGAGAACCACCTGCACATGGGGAAAGTGAACCAAGAATCCAGGGCTGGGCAGAAATTCTTCTCCAAAACAACAGAGGAAAATCTCCCAAGATCAGAATCTTCTGCACACAGAAAAAATCCAAGTACTCAGCATTTAAAAGACAAATGAAAAGGTGGCTGTATTGAATAGAAAACCTCAGATGTGGGATTTCTGTAACTACTGTCTGTGAGTCCCAGCAGAATTAAATAAGGACGAGTAGACACTAAGTCTCTCCATGACCTCTATGAAACGACCAAGGGAAGCTACACAATTTTTTATACAGACATTTTGATTCAGCTCTGTGCTGAAGTCTGCTTCCGTAGACTTAAAAGACTTACAAGGTGTCTGAAATTCAGACTGTCTCAGGAAAACCTCCATACTTTGGTGCAGACTTTTCACCCAAGAAGGTATTTTATTACATGCTCAGTCGCTGAATCATTTCAGTAAGAGTACAATTTAAAACTCCATACCTAAATTTATTACAAGGTTAACAGTCTAAAAGTAATGATATTCCTATGGGTGCAGCATTGAGGATGTATCACATTATACAAAGAATTTCTGCATTAACTGAAAACCGTATTTTTAGACCTTAGTTACTCATTTATTGAGTATCAGGAAGAGGCATGTGGCTGTTACACAATATGCCTCCCCCAGAGCTGGGAGGGCTAAGAGAATGAAGAAATCTTCACCTTTATCCAGGCAGGCCCCCAAACAGACCCTTTCCAGCATTTAGGATTCCAGTGCTGACCTTTCCACTAGGACAGGCTCAGCAGAAACCCCGTGTGCAAGAACAGCACTGCTGCCTCCTCGCCGAGCACAGCTGCACAGAGAAGGATCCTTATTCATATGTAAATGGAAGAAGACAAGATAACATTAAAAATCCTTAGCATGAAACAAGACAACAGTATTTACTAGGATTGCTCTTCAACCCAGGATCAAAGACAAAAAAAATAAGATAGAAAATAGTTCCTAACCAATTGTGGTTTTTCCTCCTGTGTTTATCCTAAAATCGGCAAATAGATTCCTGTAGGAACAAAAGAGATCTACTCTCTGACAAATAACTACACCTCAGTGGACAAACACTGAAACTTCCCATTTGTAAACCTGAGGAGATACTAAGGATTGAAAAATGTGGAACACATGCATGGTAAGAAGAGGTGACCATCTGAAAAGAGATGCTGCAATGAAATGGAAATGAAAATGTAAAAAAAGTATGAAAATTAGACTTTCAGCTTACAGGCCAGCACTAAGCAGCAGCTCTGCTGACATGTAATCCATCATTCACAGTTTATCATGGGCATAGAAGAGCAACCGCAAGATATTTTCAAATTTCAATATACAGCAACAAAAGTTTAAAAATTCCATAATGAAGCAAAGTGTTAACTTTGCTAGAAAAAGTTTGTAATTCTCTCTGCTAATGTGATTACCAACAAACACACATTGGACCAACAACTATAACACAGTATTTGGTCTCACAGCAAACCAACTACACTGATCCTGCACCTAAAGCCTTCAGGCAAGTGAGACCAGCATTGGGGAAAACTATAAATCTGATCCACAAGGGGTAAGTATTTAGTAACAAAATATGTCGTGAAACAAATGATTCATATCCTTCCACAATGCCTCAGCTTACTGAGAAACTCTAACATTGACTCTGAATCTCTGGGAAGTAATTTAACCATTTTCTGAAAAACAGGGAAGCATTGTGTCCATTTTTCCAGTTTGCCCAGTAAGAGCACCCAGCAAGCTAACCTGATTGATTTCCCTGCACCATGCTCCCTTTTTCCCATTGAAGTCACAGTGGTTGTTTGTCAAATAGGAGTTACTTTAACCAGAAAATTAGAGAAAACATGTCATGTTAAATTCTGCACTGCACACACTCCAGAGTGTCGAGAGGATTAATTCTGCCAAGTGCTCTGATTCCCTGGAGCATCGAGCTGTAAGTACATATGCAGCATGGAAGCAAGCCCAGAGTACTATTCAGTTATGCATTGTAACACCACGAGTGAGCTCGTTAAATAGAGCTAGAATTTGCAGAGTATTTAAACAGAAAGCATGCAAGAAGCAGCAGTTTTCCCAAAGATTCCCCAAAATTTGCTCTGTGAAAAACCAGCTTAAGCAGTGTCCTCAAGTGAAATCTCCCATCTAGAATCTGGAACTCTTTTCATTCCTTATCACCATTGTCAGTCTTAGAGTTTATTTTTAAGTACTTTGTCACATAAATGTTCTGCAACAGAAAAAGGTCCCATCTTTCCTGAATTCCTACTGTTCTGAAGAGGAGATTAAGAGACGGAACAAAAACTGACAGACCTGTTAAAGTGAGGCAGTAGGCTTTTAATGGTTTTCCTTTCTATCTGACAGCTCAGATCATCTCTCATTTCAGTGGGGAATGAAGAAAATGCGTTTCAGCTTTTTACCGTCCCACATGAGGACAGACCTTTCCCAGCCTGTTCAATAATCCTGTTCTTCAAACTTCTTGCTTTCATATTAGAAGAAGGGCACGAGTACCCTGCACCCCTGGTAGAAGTTAATCCAGTAATATAAAGCTGCCACATTATTCTTTAAGCAGATTATTACTTTTTATTCCCAATGAAATGACAAGTTTATGAGCAACTTAATTAGGTTTTAACAATATTTCTCAAAAACCCACCACATCAGTCATAAACTCAAGGTCCAGTCTGGACATCTGACACAGACACAGTCATTTGGAAATACATGAGAGGATAAAGGAAAAGTTACAGCCTTGAAATCTCCACAGCAGTTGTGCCTGGTATCAATACTGACAAGTATAGAGGTACAAACCCTCAAGTCTAAAACCAGTAAACTTATGAATAATTCCATGTTGAAGATTGGATATGGCTGTTCTGTCAGGAAGCAATGCTTCCAAAATCCTTCTTTAAACCAATGAGCACATAAAAGAATGAGGGAGTCAGTAAGATTACCAGGATTTTTATAAACCCTTCAACTGGATCCCTTCCCAAAGGCTTTTTAGGGAACTAAACTGCTATAGAATATCCCCTTATGCACTCAAATAAATGATTAAAGGATAGAAAGTAAAAGGTAGAAATAAACAGTCAGTTCTCACCCAGAGAATGAAGGTGAGGTCACTCACAGAACCCTGCAGAAAGATGTGCTGCAAATATTCACAACACCTTAAAGAACACATAAAAATAGCACAGTAACAAAGACTGCTGATGAGACAAAGCTGTTTGGAGCAGGGAATTAAAAACTGACTGCAAAGCTGCTATGCAGAACATGCTCTATCAAGAGAAAGTGGCCAAGTGGTCATTCAACTCTAGGTAAATACAAAATGCTTTACAGGAAGAGCAGCCCTAAACATGATGGACACACTGAGACATCTCTGATCAAGATCACAGAATCCCAGACTGGATTGGGTTGGGAGGTACCTTAAACACCAGCCCATTCCACCCCCTGCCATGGGCAGGGACACCTCCCACTATCCCAGGGTGCTCCAAGCCCCGTCCAGCCTGGCCTTGGACACTGCCAGGGATCCAGGGGCAGCCACAGCTTCTCTGGGCAACCTGTGCCAGGGCCTCCCCACCCTCACAGGGGAAGAATTAATTCCCAATATCCCATCTAACCCTGGCCTGTGTCAGTTTAAGGCCATTCTCCCTTGTCCCGTCCCTCTAGGCCTTTGTCCAAAGTCCCCCTCCAGATCTCTCGGAGCCCCTTTAGGCTCTGGAAGGGGCTCTAAGGTCTCCCTGGAGTCTTCTCTTCTGCAGGCCTTTTTAAAAATGGGGATTATATTTCCCCATTTTCACTCAGTGGGAACTTCCCTGGACACCCATGACTTCTCAAATGAATGAGATATGCCGCAATGAAGAGTGGCTTAGCAACTTCATCCGCCGGTTCCCTCAGGACCCATGGATGCATCTCATCAGGTCCCATAGACTTTCAGGCTCCTTGGATGGTCTCAAATCTGATCTTCTCCTACAAGAGGCAGTTTTTCAATCTCCCTGTCCCTGCCTTTGCCTTCTGTGACCTCAGCAGTGTGGCTGGGGCAGTTGCCAGGAAAGACTGAGGCAAAAAAGTCATTGAGTACCTCAGCCTTCTCCACGTCCAGAGTTAGCAGGTCTGCCCTTTCCTTTTGGAGAGGGCCCACAGTTTCTCTAGTCTTAGTGTTATCTCAGATGTACCTATAGAATATTTTGTTGTAACCCTTGACATCTGTGGCCAGATTTAATTCTATCAGGACTTTAGTTTCCCTAACTTGATCCCTGGCTGCTTGGACAATTTCTGTATATTCCTACCAGGCTACCTGCCCTTGCTTCTACCCTCTGTAGGCTTCATTTTGTGTTTGAGTTTGTCCAGGAGCATCTTGTTCATCCATACAGGCCTCCTGGCATTTTTCCCTGACTTTCTCTTTGTCAAGGATGCACCATTTCTGAGCTTCAAAATCCTTCAAGAAAACAAAACCAACTGCTACAGCAACTTTCTCTGCAGGAGCAGTAGAGACCTTGAGAGCAAGGAAGGCTCCCAGATTTGGAAGACAAGCAGAATTCTTCAACTTTCCTACAGAAAACTCAGGACGGTCTGAGATCCGTGCCCCTCTGAAGCTGCCTGCTGGACAGATACTTCCTCTAAGTTGCTTCTAGTTCAGACAGATGCATTCCTTTCTTTGTTCTTTATTAAACAAAATAAAATAAGATGCCCATTCACAAAAGAGAGTTTTTCTCTCCAAAGAAAGTCCCCAAATCCTTTCATCATCCTCATGGAACTTTACAGATTCTTTCCAATGGAGCATAATTGTCTTTAATCCTGGACACTGTAACTAAAGCAGCTGCAGCAGCTGAAAAACACTGCATTACTCAAGTCATTCTATTCCCACACAAAGTTCATCTGTCCATGCAGCCTTTACACCTCATTATTTACCATTCCCTTTTTCTCTGTGTCACCATGATATCTTCATGAGAAAGAACCTTCTGATTTCTTACAGGTGACTAACCAGAGTACACAGAATGAACAAGGGATCTTCAGGATCCCCTGACCAAAATCCATTTATTCAGTGCTGATGTGTAGGAGTCTGCTAGCCAGCCTTTAACTCCTTAATGTGTATCTTGTTCCTGCTCTAACTTGTCCAGCATTTATACATTCTTAGCTTGGCAGGCTACAGAAGCCAAAGAATTTCAATAAAAACACCTTCACCAATGAAACCTCTCCTATTTTTTTGTCTAGCTTGTCAAGATCTATTTTCAGTAAACTCATAGGCCTTCATTATAACGTACTTCTCACATTTAATTCTTGTAGAATAAATGATATTATTCCATCGTTTTTCACTTAACTGACATCAAAGTGACAAGCCCACAATTATCTTCATTGTCCTGGTTATTCTTTTCGTAAATTGGCACAGGAACTGTTTTCCTGTAACTCTCTAGAGCCCTCCAAGATCAGTGAGAAATCAATAGCATACTTCAAAGTTCTCTCTGTTCCTTAATTTTTTTTTTTAATGTGAATTACTCACAATACTGAACTCCTATACCTAAGCAGCTATACTTAACAGTCATCCAAATTATTATTTGTATCACCACAGAATTTATCTGGGGAACAGGAATATGTATCATTATACCCCAAAGGCAGAACACTTTTTTCTGCTTGTTAAGACAATTCCGTAATTTCTGGTAAACAGCAGGAGGTAGAAACAGCAACAGGGAAGAGGAAGGGATAGGGAAATGGCTTTTTCTAAGGCAATCATTTATTCTACATGAATATAATGCGTTCTGCATTATAGAATATTCTACATGAATTTCACGAATTTTATAAAGAACTGTGGAACAAAAACTGACTGCCAAAACCACAACAAAACCTACAACTGCTAGCCAGCAAAGTACCTGCCTGGCTGTAATATTTTACATTCTGGATCTCTCCTGAACAACAGAAGTCTGTCTGTACGAGATGGACAAATCTGTTCATTTAGTACCTCAACTTTCCCATGTGTAAATTGAAAAATTTAAGAGTGTTTTTCATCAGAGGTGACCTGGCAGATCTGAGTAAAAAGCTCTGCTCACATACTGCTTGTGGAATGATCAGCAAACCTGTTCTCTGGGTAATTATCTACAGACATTCTTGTTTAACCTCACAGCTGAGCTTGCTCTGAGGGTTTGTTTCTCTTCCTCTGCAAGTCTTCCCACCTTGGAAGAGAAAAGGTTCTCCTACACCACACTCCCAGTGAAGAGGAGCTCTGAACTTAGCAAAGGCAGCTTGAGCCTCTTCTCAACTGCACCTCAGAAAATACCAACTGCAAGGTTGTAAAAGGTACTGCAGAAACACTACACTCTCCACATGCAATCTAAACAAAGCTTTAAAATCTTATTGATTAGCAACTTGGATCAGAACAGGATTACCAGGGCAAAATAAAGTCACAGCAAGATATGTAACACACTTTAAAATTCAGAGTACTGACTGTACCTTACAGATTTTGTACAGAGATTCCTGACCATCTCCTTCTGTATCCTTAAAATAATCATGTGCTGGGTATGTACGATGGATATCTCGTTTAATGACACTCTCTTGAGCAGAATCCTGTAAAAAAAAAAAAAATCCCAACATGTTAACCCAGTAACAGTATAATTAAACATAATAGAAAACGCAATGTGTACTCAACATGGATACATTAGATAACTGCTTTACTGACTCATCCTCCCAAAATGCTCTGAGAAGAAACACATTTTTTTTATCATGCACTTTATAATAAGCACATTTTTGTTATCATGTTATCATGATTATTCTCAGGACATCTAAGCACCATGCAACTATCAGCAACCAAAACTAACCACACTGTCTGAATCACAAGCAACAAAACACAGACTAGTAACAAGAATTTAATAACAAGCAGTTTTCTAATCAGACTTCTTTAATTGTTATTTTCATTTTTATGTCTTCCAAATACCAGGGGGGCAGGATAACTGCAGTCTGCCTCCCAGATCCATCTGACCATTTAGTTTCATTGTGAGGAAATACCTGAAACAGCATTTAAGATCTACCAGCAAAGTTACAGAATCCATTATAGAAATCTGTTCCAAGAATTTTTCAGCACAAACTTGAAAAGATCCAGGGAAAGTTACAGGAATGCCACTATGCCCAGCACACAGATGGCTCTCCTGTCAAGGTGAGACATTGTGTCTGACTGCCCTGTACTTCTCTTGTCTTGACTGGGGAGCCAACATGGAACTGAGCACACAGAAGTTGACATGGGAGATGTCCAAGGTAGGGCCAAAACATATTTGTGTAAAGGCCCAACTGCACATTAACTTTTACTGAGTTAAAAGGAGCCTGAAAGAGTCTTCATTCAGCACTATTAACAAAAGATGCTTCTAAAAAACCAGAGGAAAACAGTTACATGGACCCAAAATAAGATTTACAGGCAAAGACTGGATAATTAACTCCTTCTCAATAGACAATATCTCTTCAAAATACGGTAAATCCATAATTGAACAAAAACAAGTAATTAGTCTGGAGTGAACAGCAGTGTAGAATTACTTCTTAAAGTGTATCAAAAATACTTTGGTTAATACTTCTGCCAGGTAGAGTTTGTTGATAGTACTGTTCTGAAGAGCAGCACAGAACATTAGTTTACAGCTACCTTAGTTTAGGCTTTGAGAGGATTTTTATTCTTCTGAAAGTCATGATTAGTTAATTTATTAAGAAAAAAAGCTAAGGTGAGATGTCTATCAAGGCATTTAGAGTTCTAATGATCTTTCTCACTTCTAATAATCATTTTAGTGCCGCTAACTCAGAGAAATAATATTCTTCTGAGGAAAAGAATTTTCTTCATATGTTAAGTCTATGACTGCTGCCATGCTACTGAACAAGCTCTGCCTTGAGTCGTCTCTCTTCTAAAACCACTGAACTTCTGCAATGTGGCAACTGCACAGGAATGCTGAGTCCTTGACACTCCTGCCATTTCCAGCTAAGAAGCTGCTGAATGTGGGCAGTTGATGCCAGAAGGCAGATCAACACAGAAATAATGAAGAGAACAGAAACTGTTTATAGTAAATAAATGTTAAAAGCAAAGTAAGGGTACATAGGCAATCACAATTAAGAGATGTAGGGCAATCTTTATGCATGTACTTCAGGAATTTTTTTTTACTTAAGAATATTTCACACACACTCCGTCTCTACTCATTTGTTGCCACAAGTGGACCCACTCTGGTGGGGAATTACAATTAGGGAGCAGAAGAGACTCCTGGAGGTAGACCCTTGGTTCCTTTGTTCCAAGAACTGGAGAATAAGCATTGTATCAGCCAGAAGAATTTATTAAGAAAGAAAAATCTCTCGGGGCGTAACATCTCAATGCTGTGTTCATATTCAATATTTGCCGCACTTCTGCCCAAAATTACTTTCAGGAAAACAGGCACATCCCTTATGAAAAAAATTCCCTGAGTGGGCAGCTGAGTTTTCCTTATTGTACAGCTGCCTGCATTACAACGTCTGACTGCATATGGAGAGATGCAGAATTACAGTTGCAATTAAAGCAACCCAAGAGATTAATGTGAATACCACGTAAATAATAACTGGGTCACAGGTGTCTCAAACCTGGCATTCAAACCGAGCAGCACTTCTGACCTCAATCTCCTTGTGCTCCATTTCCCTGGTTAATAATAATTCCCCATCTCAGCGGGGTGTTATGAAAATCAATTAACATCTGAAGCACTGAAATACTGTAGTGATGAGTCCTGCAGAAATGCCAAATAGGAGAATAAATAACTCCAGCCTCAAATCCTGATCTGAATGGTGTGTAGGAAGGCACAGGGTTACACAAAGCAAAAGTAGTAAGGGGGAAGAAAAAGCAAATCAAAGCAGCTCATTAGATATGCACTATTCCTTGTGTACACAACCAGGCAGAGATCCCAGGAAGAAGACAACCCAAAACCACTGAACTATATGTGATCAAGAATATATCATTATGTATATGAGCAGGCAACTTTCATACTGTACATCACTTCCAAAGGCTTAGCTCTAATCTTAAACTCATTCAAGTTTGGTTTTATCACATGTATTTACACACAAAAATATGTTTTTGTAGTATCCCTGCCCATGGTAGGGGGTTGCAACAAGATGAACTTTAAGGTCCCTTCCAACAAAAACCAGTCTGGGATTCTCTGTGCTGGAGACTCAGTGCAAGTTCACCTGACTGGCCTGCTCAAAAGGTCTGAATCTCTGGTGAGGCTCAAACAGCTGATTTTGCATCACATTGTCCTGCCTGTACTCCATCACTTCACTAGCTTAAAAAAGCCAGATCCAGAGCAACAAGGAAAGTAAGAAAAGGGAAAAAAAATTCAAAATGGGCTTTCAACAACTAAAATTACCATGTCCTGGAAATCTGGTGTGTCATGCTTCTTAAGGATTAGATACTGAGACTTTTCTACATGTTGTATGGAAAGTAAAAACCCCCAGACTGCTGCAGATGTTCATCATTTGTTTAGCCAAGATGTGAAAACACACCTTCTGCTGATATCTAGAGTTGGAGATACCCTCAGTAAACCATCTCTTAATCCTGAAAAGCTGTGAATTTGAACACTGACTTGTCAGGTGCATGTTACTGACACTATGGCATTGTTTCAGTACCCAAGTGTTTGCTGAAGGAACAGATTTTTTGCACATTTTTAATTCTGTTCCTTAAAAGTTCTCTACGGTTCTGTGCAGCGCAGGTCCATACACACGAGCATGGAAATATGAATAGTAAACTTTAAACCCTCTAAAACACAATCACAAACAGGCAGAAAACACAAAATACACAAAAGTGATGAGGTGAGTCAGCCTGGGTTTGAAACGATCAGCACAGCTGGCACATAGCTCTGTCCCTTGTTATTACTGATGTCCTACCACGTTCCTGCTTTCAGTGAAACCTTACAGTACATTGTGCCAAGACATCTATACACATCATCAATCCCTTTCCTCTTCTTGTTTTTCATGCACATTATAACCCTCCAAGGAGAATGTCTGATCCAAGAAAATCCCAGGTTCCCCACTAATCAGTATTTGGAAAAAAAAAAATCAATAGCTCTTCCTTTTAAAAACATTGAATAAAAGATGTTTGGCTTGTGCTGAGTTCTTCTGTAGCATTTTTGTAACACACACCTTGTAGTTCAGCTCTTGTCTATAAATAGATTTTCCTTCAATCATCATCAGCTTTTATTCAACTGAGAGCATCTAACACTCAGAGAGTACTAATTAACAGAGAAACAGAAACGGAGAAAAAAGCAGGGGATTATTTTTTAGAGCATTTGTTTTTTTAAACCGTTACATATCAATATACTGAAAGTTAACATAATATTTAGGCTAATTCAGTAAATACCCTGGTCAGCTGAACTTTGCAAATTCTGGCTCACTACCAGCTGTATTTATTGCTGTTTGGACAAAACTGCTTTTCACAAGCAGAAGGAACAGAAGTCCTTCTGGACATGGGGCCAGATCAATAGTTCATATCTGAGCAGCCCTGGGCTTCTGGCAGGTTGCACCTGCAGCTAAATTTAGTGTCAAAGTCTCTCTTCCCTCTATTTTGGATTACTAATATGGCTCTGCCCAAAGGAAGTAAACATCTTCTTTTATCAAATTATCTCCCATTCTTCTCAAGCTGTGTTTGACAAGGTAGTGGGCAAACTCTGAGGGCAGGATCCTCAGAAATGATCTACAGCATGCCTCTTTTTAGACCAGAAATGCAAATTTACCAATTACTTCCAAATAGCCAATTCTCTAATTGTTAAAAAGCTTGTGGGATGGGACTCTGTCTGCTTTTAGACGCATTACCAGTGGGACTGCACTGGCCAGGAGCTTGTTAGGAACTGTTGTATTATTTATACAATCACCCACATGACTGCCAAGGAAATGGGGAATGATGCTCACTTTGGAAGGCTGTCAATGTATTTCATAGAATCACATGATCATTAAGGTTGGAAGAGACCTTTAAGAAAGATCATCAATTCCAACTGGCAACCCAGCACTGCTGCTTCACCACGAAAACATGTCCTCAAGTGTCACATCCACACGTTTCTTGAACGCTTTCAAGGATGGTAAATTCCACCACTGCCCTGAACAGTCTGCTCCAATGCCTAATCATCATTTCAGGGAAAAAAAATTTCCCAAATATCTAATCTAAACCCACCCTGGCCGAACTTTAAGCCATCTCCTCTCAACCTGACAGAGTTTCTCTCAACACTTAATTCAATCTTAAAACTACTTGGGAGCAGGATGGTGAGGACATACTGACCACTTGTCCAGCATGAGGTTTTTAACCCTCTCAAAAGCTGCTACTGACAGTTTTTAGATACAAGATGCTGGACAAGGTAGACTTGGATGACAGAGAATGACAGCTCTGAAGTTCTTAAAGACTGTGAAGAAGGAAAAGCAAGTCCCAGAGTAACAGATATACCTATGTCAATACTATTCTGCAGGGAGCTACAAAAAAGAAAGTGATGTGTTGTGATAACCTACCTAGGAAGGACAAGGAACTGTTGGAGCAAGTCCAGAGGAGGCCACAAAGTTGCCAACAGGACTAGAGCTCCTGCCCTATGGAGACAGGATGAGAAAGTTGTGCCTGTTCAGCCTGGAGAAGTGAAGGTTGTGTGGAGACCTCACAGCACCTTCCAGTATCTGAAGAGGCTGTAAGGAAACCGGGGAGGGACTCGTCACCAGGAACTGGAGTGACAGGACAAGGGAGAAAGACTTCCCACTGCCAGAGGGCAGGGTTAGATGGGATATTGGGAAGGAATTCCGCCCTGTGAGGGAGGTGAGGCCCTGGCACAGGTTGCCCAGAGAAGCTGTGGCTGCCCCATCCCTAGAAGTGTTCAAGGCCAGGTTGGATGGGGCTGGGAGCAACCTGGGACAGTGGGAGGTGTCCCTGCCCATGGCAGGGGGTGGAATGGGATGGTGTTTAAGGTTCCTTCCAACCCAAACCATTCTGTGATTCTATATTGTACCAGTCACAGAGGTAACAGAAACAGCTCAGCCCTTAGCAGGGTTGAGCCGTCAATCAGCAGCAGGCGAGATGACATTTTTCTGTAAAAATATCACAACAAAATTAGGTAAGACACAAAATAATCAACTCTGCTGAAACTCTCTTGTTCTGAAAAACAAAAGATATCCATGACCTTTACTATCTCTATGGTTTGTTTTCCTGCTCCCTCTCCCATTCTGTACACGCTCCCTCACTCCTATGCTACTGATAGACAATTTATTTTCGTTACTCTGCCATATCCTCTCTGAAAGTTGTTGACAAAAGAAAAACACTATTTGTGCTACTGGGCAAGAGGTCAACTTCTGAATGCACCAGGCTGAATATTTTACCACTGGCATGGAATGCTATGAATTCAGAGTGACTCTTAAGCACTTACCTTGGAAGCTCCCTGATCTCCCACAAGAGATGGGGTGCTCTGTACATCACCTGATGGAGTCTGAGCATGTTTTTTTCCCACATGATACACAGTTGGCACATCAGTTTGTAGATATCATTGTATTTCAATTTCTATTTTATTATGTTTTGGGCTTTATTTGGGTCATGCAGTATTTAGCAGATATGATATCAAACATTGTTCTGTTAAAGATTGGAGGCAATTGTTTAAGCACTGGATTTTGTCTGAGGTTTGATCTGGTTCTTAATGGCTATTACTCCAGAAGGTTGACACTCTGGAGGACATGAGGACAGCTCAGCCCAAGTAAAAGCCATGTTAACCAGTTTATTCATGACCATTTCACCTTTTTCTCTGATATGTGTATAGGCACTACCTCACAAACACACAGGTAAAAGGTTTTATCCATGTAGCAGATTTATCCATGTGGCAAGTAATTTTGTCCAAGTTCCTTCTGGTTTGCTAATTTTTAGATTAGGTTCTGATTATATCTCCTCTGGTAAAGCCACAACTGTATTTGTAAAGATTGGAAAAAATGTTCTTGTAATTAATTTGCAATTTGAAATTCAAGTATTTCTGACTCTACCACCAACTCATGGGGTAATTTCCAGAAGCAAGTGGAAAGGTTAAGGCCTGTTTCTAACAAACAATACTTAACTGCCCCAGTATCAGATGGTTGTGTAAATTCATGTGAAACCTCACAGGAAACAGAAAAAGTGGTGTATTTGAATCCTCAACTCCTCCTTATCTACCTCAATTGATGGTGCTACAAAACTTACTTCAATTTTAAACAAGTGCCTAGAAATCTTCACTGCAAGAAGTATAAAACCCCAAAAATACAGTAACTCTTGAGAAAAACAAATCTATAAGAAGAAAAACTGAGGTCTTAGAAGATTCGTTTCCTGCAGCATTATTGACCAAGCAGATGTCTGTCTAGTCAGGGTTTCTTTCAACACATTTTTACAAATTCTGAAATTAAACCTACTTTTGGCCATCAAAAGATGACATGATTAGTTAATTTAACATTTTAAAGAAAGCCTTGTTTTCCGGAGTTGTTTGACATGTCCTTTACAAGCCAGGTCTAACAAAGAATTGCAACAAAACTGATAGCCACATACAGGGCCTGTTAGCACACCCTGATCTTTGGCATCTATATTGCTTTCTGCTAGCAAAACATTAATAAAAAGAGAAAATGCTCCAAGTTTATCCAATGCAGTGACACTGATTTTAACAAGGAGGAAATGTCTTGCAGCACTATGCAGATAAAGAACGCCCAATACATTGATTTTAAAAAGCTCCTTAAGCTTGTAGTTGTTGAAGTGCACAGACTGTTTCTACAAAAAGGAAACGCCTGTACCTCACTTTCTTAAACAATGGAGTTCTTCCAATAATCCAGGCAGAAACTCTTCAACAAGACTCAGGATCAGCTGTAATGTTTACACATCAATTCAGTTATCTCCCAGACTCGCTCCCTGAAAACAGCTCCAAAATTCAGCAATCATTTGATATCCTGGACACCTCATTTTAATACTTGTTGTGACAACATCACCTTTACCTTTTATTTTCTGCAAAGGAACCTTGTTATTTGAAGTACGTAGTTTTTTCAACCACTCATCTTCCAGAACTATTAAGATCACCAATTCCATTACAGAGTAATCTTTATTCTCTTTACAAGAAATCCAAAAGCTGGTGGGTTTCTTGACTTGAAGGCCTTTTGCATAACTCAGCATTGACATCAAACTACCAGACCAAAGACTGGCTCTTTGAGAGCACAAAGATCAAAATCACTTTTTGACAGTATCTGTAAATCTTTTTACTCCAACCTGAGGAAACAGTACATAGCAGAAGATGAAGCCCAGCCAGACAGTTAAGGAAAAGGAGAAAAATACAAGCACATGGTCTTCATGCTTGCCTCAGTCAGAACATGGAAGTAATTATGAAGATGCCATTAACACTGTACTAAAAGGAAAAGTTAGGTACGGTGAGTTTATCAGTGCCCATAATGCTTTAATTCTATTTTATTCCTGGTTTTTACACAAATTTACTTTTAAAAGCCCTATTCATCTACAACTCCTAACTGATTCCTTCAGAGTGTACGAGACACTGAAGACAGCTGCTGAACCTGCAGCCATCCAGGCCTCTGCTGAGAAACCACCACTGCCATGGCAGGCAACGTGCACGGCGAGTGCAGCTCTGCAGGTGGCTGCAAGATGAACTGTGGGCATAAGCAACGTAGAGATGCTGATACAAGGAGACTACAGATCGCCCTTCAGCCTTTCCTCGAGTCTGCTTCTGGTTTCGAGAGGGAATGAAGCACACAGGGACACTACATACAGATGGAAGTAGGCTTAAGCAGATGCTGCCTAGGCTTACAATGAGTTGTCAGTATCAGAGCTTATTGCTAGAGGTCTTCAATAAAACTTTAGATGAACTAATGAAGAAAAATACTGGAAGGACAAGAATCACAAATGTTTGAGTGGGAAGGGACCTCTGGAGGTCATCTCTGGAGGTCATCTGGTCCAACCTGCCTGGCAGGGCAGGGCTCATTGCCCTGGACCACCATGCCCAAGTTGTTTTTGAACATCTCTAACGGTGAAGACTCCACAATTTCCCTGGGCAACCTGTCCTTGCTCACCCCCACAGTCAAGGAATTTCTCCATATGTTACGATGGGGCCTCCAGTGTGCACACTGCCCCTGTGTCTCTCACTGGACACCACTGAGGAGAGCCTGGCTCTGGCTTCTTTACAACCTCCCTCCTGGTACTGACACACATTGATAAGATCCCCCTGAGCCTTTTCTGCTCCAGGCTGAACAGTCCCAGCTTTCCTCACAGGAGTGATGCTCCAGAACCTTCACCTCCTCACTGGCCCTTGTTAGACTCCTGGAGTTTCTAACGCTGCTACAAACTGTTGTGTCAACCAGATCATTTTGTGTCTCGAGCTCCCAAGGTAAACCAGCACATTTAGGCTACAGAGATTACTGGATTTAGCGTCCCTGAGTTCCCAAAGTCCCACTCTTCCCAGCAGAGGGAACAGCACCACATATGACAAAGGAAGGGCCATGCTGTAGAGCTCTGCACATAATTGGGGCCTGTGGGGCCATGTGTGAATCACCACAAGAAACTCCATTTTGGTCCTTTTATATTGATCCAGTTTATTCCTATTGTTGGAAAACTGGAATTCGCTTTCGATTCGCTGCCTCCTCACATTCAGATCAATACAGCACTGACATCAGACAGTATTTATCTGGTCACATATGGGTCATAACCACGAAGACCAGACAGTGCAAAGACAGCACAGTGCACAAAAATAATCCTAACTTAGTTTCAAATGTTACCACTCTTCTCTATACTGCTTTTTAGTGTATTTGAACATTTCTCAAGCACTTCATACAGGCACTGTGTAGGAAAAAAGAGATTTTAGGGATACTTCAGCAGTTCTCTCTGCTTGTCAGAAATCATGGAACCCTCTGTCTATCTCTCATTTAATGATTAAGTTTAGTTATTTCAATTATTCTGACTATAATAAGGAGGTTAACTGAGTTTATAGATAATCCTGTTACTTCACAATGATCTCTCACTGAACCCCTTCATTTTCCAAATAAGACATGAACAAAATTTCTGTTGATGTCTATGCAACATTCTCCATGACAAAACAGAAGTGAATCTGTTTAAATATGGTAATTCTAAGTGAACTAACACTGCCTCCCTGGCACCTCTGACATTCCTGCCAATGAGCAATACAAAGGGGAAAATTGATGATTTCCCATCCCATAAGAAACAAGGAATAACCATGAGACACATAAAACCAGATATTTTCATCATCGTAAGATGCAATTAACTCATTTCAGTATAAACCCTCAGGCAAGAAAGAATAAAGCAAAGTTATAATGAGAAAATGAAAACAAACCACAAAGAGACACTAATCCCTTCATATAAAGGATAGTTCTGAAAAAATACGATGAGACAGTGCTTGTTTTTAATGCTATAGAAGCACCTTCCATGCATTTGCAGTCATTACATGGCTCAGTTATGTAACTCAGGATGTTAAAGTCTACATTAAAAGCCAGCAATCATGGACCTTTCAAGTAAAAATAAATTTACTTACTTATGAAGTTTACCCCCAAAGAAAAGCCCCACAGTTGGACCGAAGTTTATTTTCCTACAATACTTTTCAAGGGTCACTATCAGTTAAATGCAATTTTATGATTTGGAGGATTTGTTCACCATATTTCTGGGTCATTACATTATGCAGAAAGAAAATCCTTTCCCTGTTTGTTAAATATGGTTGTATCCACCAACAGTTAATTCTCATGCATCAGGTTGTGCTGCAAAGTCTGCCAAAACCCACCCCCAAAAAAACCTCCAGGAAATTAAACTGACTTAGCAACGTCCATGTCACCACATCCTTTTCACCCCCAGGAACATCTCAGATGTTATGGCAGAAGGCAGAAGTAGTAACAAAAAGGGCATCCTGTAACCAGGAAACTGGAAATGCACAAAGGGGACCTCCTTCAGGGCTCAGCAGGGCTGGCTGGAAAGAAACTTGGCACTCCTGAGACCTCCTCCAAACTGCCAACACAAATGACTCCTCATAAATCAAGAGAGATCAAGGTAAGTTGCTATTTGCAAATGTATCCCCTGAGACAGGCAGCGCTCCTGCTGCATTCCGAGGGATAACACACAGAGACAAGGTTACAGGGAGGGGTAACCTTGATTTTGTTTTATCTCCTCCTCTTTCTTTCCTTTTGGATTTCTAGGCAAAATAGTTCTCGTGAGATTTTGTTACGGTATGCTGTGTCTATTTGCCTGAGGTGAAGGAGAGGCTCCCACCTGTGGATCACCTCAAGAGCTTCACTGATGTGATTAAAGTCAACAGCAAAGGGAAAACAGTTCTACTGGACTCTCACAGAACAGCCAGTGGGCAACGAGCAGCAAGCAGGGACTGAAATACAGCACAGAGGAAAAACTAAGGCAGGAGAGAGGTAAACAGAATTTAAAAGAAAAGACATAAATGAAGACAAGAAGAGGTGATAAAATGGAAAGGACCAAGAAGAAATAAAACAAAATAAAGGATGGGAGATGAGAGAAGTACAAGATAGATTTAGTTCTCATTGTTTCATAAAAGGAATAAATCAAATATCTTCATTTAAATCCATGAAAGTAAGTTAGAAGGAAAATCCAAATTGGCTTTATACTATACAAGCTATAGAACTTTACAAAATCTAGTTGCAGCTATTAGAGAGGTAAAAAGGGTTTTTTCCTTTTTGAGTATTACATATACTAGACTATTAAAGCAATCCTACTGGTTCAAGAATTCTTCAATTCCTACAATACAGGCTGTATGTGCTGCTGGCAGCTGCTGAAACTTTAGTTCATATATAAGAAACAGTGGAAAAAGATTTTAAACCCCAAAAAAACTGCATTAAGTCTTCATAAGGGCTGCAACACAGCTATCCCACTACATTGCTGCATTAAAACCCGATCTTTGGAGCAGAAGGATGATAAAGCTGCACCAAGCCACTGTACCTAGCAGCTCATTTTGCTGCCTTACACAGGTATCCAACACTTTACCATGCTATAAAGAGCATTTGAACGATGCCCTTAAATACCACGCTTTAACTTTTGGTCAGCCCTGAAGCATTTAGCTGGACTGGGTGATTTTTGTAGGTCCCTTCCAACTAAACCATTTTATTCCATTTTATTCTAAAACTTCAAAGATACAACCCTTGCACATCCATTCACCCCTCTGATCTTACAGTTCCTGTCTGATATCTACAGGAGAGCACAGAGGCTTCCAAATCACAGCACAGTCTTTGAGGGCACCCAGCCCATAAAAGCTCAGAGCACAGTCAGAAGGACATTTCTACCAGCTTAGTGGCTCACAAACAGACCCCCACTTAGGAAAAATTAAGTAAAATTAGCACATTTCTTTTTGGATATGCTAATTACCATGAGACAGCATTGTGGTGAACATCTTTAATGTGCATTTTGGCACACTGCAAACCTCCCCAAACCGTTTTGTAACTATGACCCAAAAGGCAGGTGTACCTTGTCTAGTGATCCACCTAAATGATTCTGTTCCTACAAAAACCAGACTCATTATCTTAACAGCCAGGACAAACAGTGATCAGGGCACTGGCAATATTGAGTCTCAACAGCACTTCCACCTTCTCAAGACCAAGACAGAAAACTAAATTTACTGTTACAGAAAGTAGGTTACAACTTCTCACAGACACATGAAGCAGAGGAAAACATTAATGTCCCATTACATAAATGTCTTATCAAGATACAATATAAAAGATGGAAAACATCAAAAATAGATAAAACCAGATCCAAGTCTAAACACAACACAGAGCAAAGTTTTCCATGAAGTACCTGCAGCTTTTTCTGCAAAGAATCAGTGAGCATAAACAAAGGTTGCTGTTTATAGGAAAACCAAAAAATGTGTGTCCAGGAAACACCTGGAGTCTTTCACCCTTCTGCTCTCCTACATGACAGCGCCCATTTCCCCAAGTTTTCTTTTAACCAGAAAATATCTTATCACCAAAGCAAAAGTATTTAACTTGATGCACAATTTTTCACAAAGCTATCAGAAAACTAGAATATTCTATTCATAATGAAAATTTAAATTAAAAAATTGCTATGTATATCTCAGAGCAAGGTAGGGAGCTATTAATTTAACAGATAATTCTAGTTTTATAATTGAAAAACCTTTTCTCTCTGTTTTTTTAACCCCATTAAATCTCCCTGCACATTGTTGGTCCTAAAACCCAATGCAGTGTGACAGTGGCTCAATCAGCAGCTAACAACATTAAAGTTCACAGCCCACTATTTTTAGTTCAGCCTTGCTTTGTGTAATGGAAAAAAAAGACAAAATGTAGAAGTTCAGTCTCAAGACAGATTTTAAAATTATCTCTATAGTTTTCCTGCAACTAAATTTGTTTCAAAGCAAGTGGTAGAAAAATGACCCAGAAGTTCTGTCCAATCTGAGCAGCAGTGCCAGTTACATACCAAAAAATGGGATATTAAAGTGATATGAAAATTGAAATTTAAAAAAGGTGGGGAAGGTAAGGTTCCAGGTTTAAAACTCCAAAGATCTATGATATCTAATATACAGTGACTGGCATTTTTAAGTTACCTTTTACTCCTTCATATACTCTAGTGTTTAAGAGCTCATCACAAATCAAAGTGGTGGGGAGAAAGATAAGAATTCCTGATTCCATGTCAGAGATGACTTAGAACTCAGTACACAGCAGATGGAACTTCCACCTTTCCTCTGGTAACACACACAAAAGGTGCAAGTTCACGAGGTCCAGGAGACATTAACTCAGTTTATTTCCCAGCTGACCTAATGATTATCTCTTCCTCCATGAAGCACATTTTCAGCTGGGCTATGAAGCAGAAAAAAACCACTCATAGCACCGATTGTCTCTAATTCTCAGGCCCATCATATAATTAAACCATCCATCTGATCTTTTGCTTGTATGTCCTTTAACACATAAAACCAAAATACTAATATATAAATCACTAACTTAAAAGTATTTGCCATTCCATTTGCAAATCACATCATTCCTATCATTTTTAGTCATCCTAAATATGTCATATATTGTAGCTTCATTAAAATAAAAATATATACAATGCATAAAACTTCAAACAAAATAGCTTTTGCTTTGGATTGTTTTTCCCAGTGCACCATTCAGAGAAAATATTATAACACACTGCAAAAGGGCAATACATTACATTTGCAGAGGGATCTTTTATTTGTCTTTGAGATTATTAATGATGAAGAAATGCTCCAAGAGCAGACCTCACCAACAACTGAGAGGATGATAGGAAGAACCTTGCAAGACAGAAATAAACAGCACTGGGAAACTTCTGGACAAAACTAAGGGTGAAAAATACGGAATAAACACTCACCACCTACGCTAATGTGGGTTAAGGTAACTCACACCATCACTCATCACTGACACTGTGACCATCACAGGGTGAGGCAGCAACCAGGTGTTTAGGGTGGGCAGAAGGCTCTATCTTTATGACATAATAAAAAAGTGATGATTAAGACAAAAATATTACATTCAAAGTACACTGAACACACCTCAAACCCAGACCAAAGTGCATGATTATTACTGTAGGTGCAAAGCAAATGTATTTTTCAAAGGTATTTTTCACGCCTGTTTTCCAGTGGATAACCCACAAACAGTCAATGATGTTGTGGAGTTGTTTTTAGGGAGAACAAACATGTATGTCAGGATATTTGCAAAAATACCCCAAACCCTTAAGTATTTAACTGTTAATTTGTAGGCCAATAATTCTTCATGCTTTGTTAAGCTTACTACTTATTTTCCAACTGGCTCCCACGGAGAGGAAAAGAGCAGCTATTATCAACAGGCTGGCAACAATTACAGCCTGAGCAGTAGGAACATATGAGGCTGCTTGGAGGTTCCCACCCATCACTTCAAGAGAAAGGGAAAAAGCCAAGAAGGGTATTTATTTCAGCTAGTCAAAATAAAAATGCATCCAGGAGTTGTCTAAAATCCGCATTTTAAAGGGTTTTTAACACTAGAGAAAGCACCAAGGGATGACCGAAATCACTGAAGACAGTGCCTGTTCTGCTGTTACTTTTCGTTAGCAATACATCAGAATTAATTTTGTGAGGCCAAGCGATGGCAATTTAACCCTAACAAGAAATCATAATCCTATTGGAAATTAAAGGGATTAAACACACTGAACATCACTACATGTCAAAGGGCAAACTAACCTCTGCCTCGATTAGCCAACCCTTTCTGAAATCCTGTATCCCAGAATTGTAACACAGGGCAATCACACTGTCCATGGTCTGTGCTGCCCCTTCCCTTGGCTACACATCCCACACACTCCCCCTCAAGCCAGTACCAGCACTTATCTGATCATACACTGAACTAATCTAGGCCGCAGCTACCCCAGAGGAAAATATATCATTAATTTCCATCCAGGTCAGCTCCCTGATGTCTCTTTCCAGCTGCTCACATGAGTTCCAGTGGCAGCGGAAAAGCAGAGGAGATGAGAAGGGTCAGCGGGGCAGGACCGCAGCCTCCCCAGTTTAGAGCAGCTAGAGCTCTCAAGGAACTCACTCTCTATCAGCTTTACCAAAAGCAGCAGTTCTGTGCCACTTCATATTTCATGGAGGACAAAGTTTACAGAGCGTCTGCAACTGAAAGTACTGGAAAGAACACCTGGCATGGGAGCTGCTTCCCAAAACAAGAGCTCAGGCAGGACCTGGCACGATCCATTAGTAGCTGCGACACAGAACCTCCCAGATTCCCTCTGTACTTGCTGCACTCACTTCCACCACTTAAATATGTGTGTGTGTGTATACATGTATCTCCGAAGAATTCTGTCTGATCCATAAACAACAAAGATCGGGCTTGACTGACTGGGAGCTCAACCTTTCTTGGGTATTTAAGTGCCTGCTACCTTCACACCCAGTGCTCCCCACGACACCAGTTAGCTCTCCACTCAGGAAAGTTATCTGCATCTCTAGCAACCAATACTGTTTTATTTTCCTCTGTTAAATAGGTTTTAATGTACTTCAGTATTATCACAGACAACAATATCTCTAACGTATTTCTGAACATAGCAGTAACATACTGTGGTATTTCTTCATCTTGAAAATGCATTGAAACCAACATACCCTAAGCTTTAAAAAAAATAATTTACGTGGTAACCAGTAATGCACAGAAGATCAAAACTTGGCCCAAAGACTCCTCTGCCAGGTAACTGAAGCCAAAAATAAAATGCTCAGCTACAAAGAAATGGAATCCTGCCAAGTTAATTTTATACAAAACCACACCAAGTAAGAGGGCAATACACCAAGGAGAGAATTGGATTTCCAATCTCTCATCTTTTCTGTGAAAGACGTACAACACCGACAGCACAGATGGCACTGACTCAGTCCTAATCAAAACTAATGAAGTTGAACTTGATACATAACCCTTTAATGAGCAGAATGTATTTTTGTTTGCCCATCCATTTGAAAGCTATCACACAGAAATAAGATCATTTAGCCAGCACAACAAATGCACAATGTATCATAACAGAGGTAGTATTTTGTGAACACCTGAGAAAGTTTGTAGCAAATTATGAAATATAGAGACGTAATTGAATTGTGGGTGACCTTCTTGTCCCAATATAAAGATCAACTGGCATCACATACTATTCATCTTTAAAGGAAGAAGTCTTGTTCAGTTTCATTATTTTAAAAAGAAACTTTATAAGGCAACACACTTTGAAAAAACCCCCATCATTAGCATTTGTCTTTGTTTGAAAGAGAGATGTCTGCCAAGGAAGGCGGGAAGCTTCCTGAAATGGAAAGATGACCCCTCCCTCCGAGTTGCTGTAACTTCAAAATTACGGCGCTTCCAAGCACAAATGTGGGAAAAGGAGTAACAGTTCTTTACTAAAATGTATATATGTAACAGGACAGCACAAACAACAACAACAACAACAACAACCAGGAACAGACTGTTCCCACCTGCCATGCAGTTTCCCCTGTGGTG
Source organism: Atrichornis clamosus (assembly GCA_013400975.1). Classification (NCBI taxonomy): domain Eukaryota; kingdom Metazoa; phylum Chordata; class Aves; order Passeriformes; family Menuridae; genus Atrichornis; species Atrichornis clamosus. The sequence goes on from WBMZ01010248.1 coordinate 174,730, forward strand.
TAGCTATGCCCACACCCGGCAGGGGGCGCTGGTGAGGTGGGAAGGCTGCAGTGCCTCCCCTCAGGGGGCGCTGGTGGGGCAGGCGGGGCAGAGGGGCTGCCATGACACCCCACGGCCTCAGGGGGCGCTGGTGGGGCAGGCAGGGCAGAGGGGCGGCCATGACACCCCACGGCCTCAGAGGGTGCTGGTGGGGCAGGTGGGGCAGGGGGGCTGCCATGACACCCCGCGGCCTCAGGGGGCGCTGGTGAGATCTCAAGAACTGCCTCAGGGTAATGGCAGCCTCACAGCAGGACAGAGATGGTGGAGGGCAGGAGGGGCCTCGGCTTTCCCTGGGCTCTCACGTGTCCAGTGCGGTGTCCTGGTGATGGCAGCAGCCAAGGTCTCAGGCAACAGGCAGCTGGGGTCCTCTCTCCAGAGGACGCGAGGAGGTGGGGGATCCTGTTTCCCCTGGAAAAATCCATGCAGATGGGGAGAGTCTCCCCGCGATGGCAAGTACTGAAAAGTCCCAGTCAGCCAGCAGCTCCTGCAAGCAGCGGGCTTACCAACGGTATGGAGGGAGAAGCAGCAAGGAAAATTCCACAGCAGTACCGAGCCCCCAAGCAGGAGAAATCTAGCACCCAAAACCACAACCGTCTGCTCTCCAAGCTGGACAAAGACTGCCTACCTCCAGCTAAGAAACTGCCAAACCCCAGTTCAGTCCTTGGCTCCAGTGGACTGTTAGAGCCATTCCAGTGGTATGGCAGAGTCATCAGCTACACCTTTTGTTCAATCAATCACCTGATCCCCAAGGCGCTCGCCTCTCCTCCCCCTCAGCGTCCTCTCAAATGGGAGAAAATTCACTGAAAAGCTCAAACCCACAACAGCATTTAAATTCATATATTGCACATACACGGGGAAAATGACGGTAATGACTTAGATGACATTTCACTTTGCTGGCAGCTACAGAATTACAATCTTCATGCTTGAGGGTCAGAGAGAAATGAGGAAAACATGGATTAAGTGAACAGACTTACTCCCCATCTAGATCACTATGTCAGTGCTGCATACAATTCAAAATGAAAAAATGTATTTTTATTGGATTGTCTTTAATTCTTTTCAAAATAAAAATCTAGAAGACTTCGTAAAAACAGTATTACTCACAAGGAGACAGAATCAGTGCATGGCTCACATTAAACCAAAAACTAAATCATTAACAAAATTATACAACAGGCTTTAATTGTCAACAAGATGCAGCAAGAAAATTCACCTCCAGCACAGATTAGGCACAGTGCATTTATGCCTCCATTCTGAGTTATCGACAGCCCTGTGTCTCCAGTTCCATATTATTCCATGAAACCAAGGCTGTGCTGCTCAAGGCACGAAGAGAAGCAGAGGGAGGCTCTGGCACAGCAGCACTGGCACCTGGTTCAGCACCTGGCAAACACCTGCACGGCACTGAAGAGGCAGGAGTAGCTAGAGGGTAGGGAAATTTCCTTGGATAATACAAAAAACTTCAGGTAATCTCTTTGTCCTGGGTTACAATATAGGGTGTAACCAAAACTATGTATTCTACTGTTACTGGTCTTTGTTTTTGTTGTTGTTTGTTCTGCTGTGTCACATATATATATTCTAGTAAAGAACTGTTATTCCTTTTGTGCTCATAAACCCCACAATTTCAAAGTTACAATTATTTGAGGTCATCCCTTCCATTTCCAGAAAAGTTCCTGCCTTCCTTGGCAGATGTCTGTCTTTCAAACCAAGACACTCTCCTTATCCTTCCTCCTCACAGGCTCCTATCAGCCAGGCACCTGGATCTGCAGGACTGCAGGCATCCGACTGCACAAGTTCCATTGCTTTGGTATGAAACAATTCTATGAAATATTTCTTAGAGCTTTTTATACAAGTGCCATCAAACCTCAAACCAACCATACACACTTAGGTTAAACACTGAACAAAACCATGTTTCTTCTGATCTGATTTTAAATGAAAAATAAAACAAACAAAACCCCAAACTTCATGATGAAAACAGTAAAATTAGCAATTTTACCACCCTGCCTCACTGAATTCCTCTTGTGCAAACAAGAGTGAGAAGCACAGTACAACAGATACCACTAATAAAATAAAAATACCCTGTTAGCATTTTTATTAATTATCTTCATAAACATATACTGTGCCTTGCAATTAAAATTCTGTGTGCCTGAGTTGCCATGGCAGCACAACTTCCGCAGCACAATAAATTCTTTCAGCTCAGCCAGGGCCAAGGCCACAAAGCTGGAGGCAGGCTGAATTTGGAAGGTTTCGGGGCAACCAGCAGAGACAGGGCAGAGATTATGAGGAAAAAATAGCTTCCACTGGATAGAAAATGCAGGAATCGATATTAAGCGAGCCTTTGGCGTTTCCAGGGTGACTTCTGAGGAATGCAAATTCTGAGTTATTTTTCTTTTTTTCCCCCATCTGAAATTGCCTTCCCAGTGCCCTAATAGCTAAAAACAACCCTGACAGACTTTTTGGGCAGCGTTCACCTCGGGCAGCTCGGCTGGAGCTATAAATAGTGCTGCTGCCATCTGCCACCCTATTCCACACTATCCCTGTGCCGCCAGCGCTGCCAGCGCACGGCCGGACCCTCTGCCAGGCTTGCAGGACTACACTGTGAGGCACAGATAATGAGGTGAGGAGCAAAAACGGGACTGCTGTAATTAACTGCTGCTTTGGTAGTCATTACTGTAAAGAAACGGGACGAATGCTAAGAGAATCTGTCAAAGTACAATTAATATTAATGTGTACAGTGTGCAGGCGCTTCTCTTACTGTAGAGTTCAGACACAGTTCCTCACAATGACACCATCCTTGCTTTCAGTTTCATAGGAATTAGTAATAGGTAAAAATAAACCTTAAATATCAACTGCAGTAGCCAAAAATAATCCAGTTGGGGAGCCAAAACTAATGCTCTGATTGAGTCAGAACCAAGAACCTGGAGCCAGGGAAGAGACCAGGGTTTGTCCTCTCCTGCCCAGCCCTTTTCCTCTGTCCACCATCCCCACACCAGCACAGACACCAGGGCAGACCCTGTTACTGCTGTTGCAAGACAGAAAATGACAGGAAAGCATCTTTACCCTTCCAGAGTCGTCCAGACAGCTCAGAATTTCAGAAGCAAACCCTGTTGGCATGTCTGCAGTTCAACACCTTTCACACAATACACACTCTGTGGAACAATGTGACCACCATGGCTGAGAAACACCTGATTTCACTGCAAAATACACTGCACTGAAGCTGACTACAAAATGATTCTCTGGCACTGCTAAATAACATTGCTAATTTGGGGAAAGGCATTATATTGGAAGTGTTCAAGGCCACGCTGCACGGGGCCCTGACCAACCTGGTCTAGTGGAAGATATCCCTGTCCATGGGAGGGGTTTGGAACCAGAGGAGCTCCAAAACGTCCCTTCCAAACCAAACCGTTCCATGGTTCTATGATACTTGATTTTTTTTTTCTTTCTGATTAAATACTTTGGGGCTTGATTCTGCTCTTACTGTGGTCAAAGGCAGAACTGCCACTGATTTACTGTGCTACCACCACACTGTTCATAAATAAAAGTGATCTCTACATAAAGATTTTGATATAATTATGCAGAAATTACATAAAATTCATCAATGTGTTTCTTGTATTTATAAATCTATCCTTGTAGAGTTGCAATCAATAGATTCAGAAAGCACACACTGCTAAATTTTTTTAATGGTGAGGTTCTGAGTACATTGGGTTCCCCAAAATTCTTGATGCTTTAAACACAGATCCCTTGTTTCTCTGCTTGCTCATATTCATTCCATATGGCAGATCACAGGCAAACTGGTAATTCTTCTGTACTCAGCACTTGGGGTACTGCATGTGGAACACTGTGTGCCCGGGGACAGGTTCCCCAGGTACATCGCTTGTTTTAAGTACAAAGTGCAGAGGGAGCAGCAGAGATCCACCAGGATGGCTTGAGGCTGAAGCCTGTGACATGAGGAAAGGCCAGGACTGCTTGGTTTAAGCAGGGAAAGAGAAGGCCAAAGTGCAAGCCAACTGCAGTCTATCAAGGAGGAGACATCCTTCTGTGTTTCTCTGTGTTCTATACTTATATAATCTTGGAGTCATTTAAGACAAGTACATTTTTCTGCAATTAGGGCATGGGTTGTTTTTAGCGGTACACTGGTGTTTTCTTTTGTAAGGGAAATTTTAATTTTTTATCATTTTGATACAAAAACTGGTTTGACATAAACCTTAACTGCCCAAAGCCTTTTCAGATAGAAAAAAAATAACACCAAGTGATAACCTTTTGTTTACCTATCAAGATCTTTGAATAACTGAGTAATTTTATAGCCTCTACATAAATGTCTCCAGCAGCTCTCAAATCTACTTTTTAAGTGTTTTCCCACCAAATCAAGCAAAAGAGTTCCTAATGTTTTCCTAAAAGATCATGCTAATTGCATCATCCTGTGAAAATGCATTGTAAGCTCAACTTCACCAGCAGTCTTCCAGTTTTTTGGAGTCTGTCAAATTCTAAAGAAAATACATATTTCCTCTACCTACAAAATCTAACAGGTGCAGAATGGGAGTTGGAGTTTCAGACCTGTCTGTGCTGGGTTTTAAATGCCAGGAAGGGCCCAGTGAATTGCCAGCACATGGACTGCTCACACCAACAGCTTCGTGAGCACAGTTACACTAACACGACTGCCCTTCCCATTCACAAAGAAGATGTAAAAATAACAAAATCTCACTTACCCCAGGCTGTTCTCCTCTGAGACATGCTCTACACGTGTACACTCATGCTGTGCAGTGATGGGACACTGGGAAGGCAGTGCACCAGCACAACAGCTTATCCAGAGCGGATTCAGAACTCCCCTGGGAGGTCTCTCAGGTTTTTCTAGACCAAGCTGTAGCTGGCTTAATTTAGTGACAACCACAGTCCTGCTCCCAGGGAAAGGCCTGACTGCATGTCCTCTAGACACCCCTGCCCCATCTTTGGCTGTGCCTCCTGACTGGACCCTGCAGGCAGACAAAGAAGCTTGTCCTGTCTCTGCATCTATTTAGGACCTCTGCTATAAAGGCTAGAGTTCTCCAAGAACACTTGGAGAAGGGAAGAAGGAATTGGTAAATGAAGATTCCACTTGAGAATCATGCTACTAACTCTGGCTGAAAGTCGCGTGCTGTGTGTGGTGAGAACATGTCCCAACTCAACTCTGGTTCATAGAATCACAGAATGGTTTGGGTTGGAAGGAACCCTGAAGCTCATCTTGTTCTAACCTTCCACTACATGGTTGCTCCAAGCCCTGTCCAACCTAGCCTTGAACACTTCCAGGGGTGGGGCAGCCACAGCTTCTCTGGGCAACCTGTGCTAGAGCATCCTCAGAGGCACTGGTTCAGAAGGATGACAGCTGGAGATCAATACTTCTTCCCTGACAGCAGCCAGGATATTCCAAAACTTTCCCACTTCCTTTGTGTGAGCTTACACCACCCCTGCCTGCACACAAAGATTAGTTTATGAGTAGTGAGGTACCCAGTGAGTAGTAGTCCCTTGAGTACCTACAAAGCAAGTAAGTAGGAGGAGATAGCAAATATTCACATTTACTTCTTACAAGGTAATCTTTCTGACAGGGTAATCTCTAATGTACTCTAACCCACGTACTGTTAACTTGCATACTCTTGACACTTTAAATATCCACTTTTGCTTCACATGGGAATTCGCCCCAGCAGCGGAGCCAGTGAAATAGGAACATGTCTCTTTTTAAGCTGCCAGCAGAACTGTAGTTTCTTATATGTGACTCTTCCAACGATTTTGTTTCAACTATATGTTCAGACTGCCAAATTGGATAAAAAGCATCCTTTACTTTTCATCTCATCCCTGAAAAGATAAATTCACCTGCCTGAATAAGCAAAAAAAAAGCACAGATGAGGTTTCTTCCTAAGCACAGAGAAGTAAGAAGTCATGGAAAACTTGAGGTATAATCCACTAGTTTAAAAAACCCTCTGATCAGTACAGAAATAAACAGCCAAATTCATCTGCAATTTCAGAGCTCTTTGACTAAAACAGAATCACAGAGGTGTTGAGGTTGGAAGGGACCTCTGAAGATTGGCCAGTCCAAGCTCTGCTCACAGCAGGGTTACTCAGACCACATCAAGTCAGGGCTTGAGTATATCCAGGGATGGAGATTCAGCAGCCTGTTCCTTTATTTCACAATGCTCACAGTAATAAGCTGTTTCTGATCATTAAACAGAATATCCTGTATTTCAGTCTGTGCTCACTGCCTTTTGTCCTGTCACTGGGTAACACTGTGTTTGCTTTGCTTCCTTAACAGCCCGTCACCAGGTTTTTGTACACACGGGTAAGACCTCCCTGAGCTTTCTCTTCTGTGAGCTGAATGATCCCAGCTCTCAGCCTCTCCTTGGGCAATGGATGCTCCAAGCCCTTTATCACCTCTGTGCCCCTGTGCTGGACTTGGTGCAACAGGCCCTCGATGTGTATTTGCCACTAACATTTAAAACCATGCACATGAGCACTTCATACGAGGTCACGTTTTATGAACATCTGCCTCTGCCTGGACATTGTGTCTTCCAAAATTGCAGCACTGCTATGAGTGGGTAAAACACACCAAGCTCACAAACCTTTTGAAATAGCATATTTCTTTAATGATGTCTGTATTTAGAGGAGACTAACAACGTTTTTTCCATTTCTGCATCAGACAAGAAGTTTCCATCACAGTCAGGTTTCCAGGCCAGAAACCAGTGTTTTGCTTGTAAAATACTAAGCCTGAAGCACTACGGGAGAGGAGCAGAACAAAAGGGTTTTATCATTATTTTTCATGCTTTAATTACCTTCATCAAATGCCATCTGAGACGAGCTATTTTTAAACCCTGCCACTGATTCTGTAACTACATTAACTTAACACAGATTTTATTCTTCTCTACTTACACAGGTCTATCCTAAATAATATATTTGTGTAGAAAGTACCATAGGATATTTACGCATTAATCAATTTGGAAACAGCAACTTCCACAACTTGAGGTTAAAGTTGTCAGTTAAACATCCACAAATTATAAAAGAAAACCAAAGGATACACTGAAATGATTTAGCAGGACAAAACACTTCAGTAGCAGGGATGAGTGGTCATTAAAAAGTTTGCTATTATGCGGTGAAAATACAATCTGTAATAGTGCAAATACAAATCAACATGGTGTCATTTATTATTACTTATGTGCTATCAGTTTTTATACATCCCTTGGGAAAATGAACAGAACACCTTTTCCTTTTTTTTTATCATCACTTTCAGAGTTAGTATCTGTCACTAAAATACTAATATTTGCTAAAAAGCAATGGAAGGTTATTAAATACTTTTATTAGATCATAATGACTGATATGAAAAACTTTCAGTTTTACTTATCATCAAATTTGTAAGCAGGCTTCTTTACCTTAGATAAATCTATATTCTGATTTAGGTGGAAGATAAGACTTTCTGGAGGCCCTGAATAAAAGGTGTCCAGCACTGAAACCATCTTCATCACTGAACTGCTGAAAGAAATTTAGAAGAAAAAACCCACAACCTCCCCAAAAGTCCTATGAAGAACAGCAGAGGGAGCTGGGGTTGTTTAACCAGGAGAAAAAGAGGCTCAGTGGGGACCTTCACTCTCCACAACTCCCTGACAGAAGGTTGTGGCCAGGTGGGGGTTGGACTCTGCTTCCAGGGAACAAGTGACAGGACAAGAGGAAACAGCCCTCAGCCTCGCCAGGGGAGGTTCAGGTTGGACATCAGAAGGAATTTCTTCACAGAAAGTGTGGTCAGGCATTGGAATGTGGTGGAGTCCTCATTCCTGGAGGTGTCCAAGGAACAACTGGACATGGCACTGCGTGCTCTGGTCTGGGTGACAAGGTGGTGATCGGTCACAGGTTGGACTCGATGGCTTGGAGGCCTTTCCCAACCTGAATGATTCTGTAATTTTATTCTATACATAGGTCAACTGTACAGCTGGATACTGAGAAAAGGCAGGAGAGCAGCCCACTGGAAAGAAAGGAAAAGTTGCCCACTGACAATATAAAGCAACAGAGCCCAGCAAGAACCAACACAGTGATTACATCAAACACTTCAAAAATTAACCCAGAAATAGGGATACAGGGAAAAAATGAGTGAACTGTCACAGACCAACACACACAAGCAGCACTATGAATTGGAACTAGTGCCAAAAGGTTTTTCAAGTATTTCCTTTTCTGGGAAAGGTCCTGACAAGGATTTGGAGTGATGTTCGGATGGGCTCTTTCTGGCCAAACAACTCTAACAATTTTTAATGCCTGATGGCAGAGCGTACCAAGAGAGGCAGAGCACACCTGTCTCACACATGTTGTCTGCCTCAAAGCTGGGACCTTGAGACATGAGAAACATCTATTTAAATCTTTCTTAAATCAAGGACAAAATTTAATCCAATTCTTCCATATCCTCCCCAGCAGGCATTCAAAGGCAGGTCTCTCTAAGCTCTTTCTCAAACATTCAAAGAAGGCAGACTATCATCACAAGGGGGTCAAAGGATGGACAAAGGAGAGACAAAAAGTCAATCTATTACCATGAAAAACTATTTGTAATAAATCCAAATCTCGGTAGACAGTCTATTAACACAAGTTTAAAAGGTGAAAAATAGAAAGAAGGAGCAAAGATCCCAAAACATAAAAAATTCATGCTGTTTGATTTGAAAGGCTTCTCTCTTTTACACATTTTGAGCTGGAGCAATAGATGCTTTTTAGGAATATTCTTAGCATTGTGTAACTTGCACATATGTGCTAACTCAAAATACAATGCAACCCTCCATTGTCCTAGAAAACTAAAGGAATGCTAAGTATAGCTCAAATCCTGCTAATACTTTTTTAAAATACCTAATTCGTTCATTCTATGTTCTTCTGCTTTGATAATTATTTCTTTTCATCCCTCCCTGACTCACACACTGAGGCGACCAAAGGAGAATGAACAAATAGAAGTGGGAGGAGAGCTGAGAAGTGGCATGGACTTGAAAAGCTCTGAATGCCTTCAATCATCTGGAAAATCACAAGTACCAATCTTTTAACTTCTGTAATTAAAGACTCATTACATGTAGTCCTGAGCAGCTTTTAGGAGTTCACTACCAGGCACAATTACATTTTAAAGGCTTTTCTTCACTTTTTGTGCTGCTTTTAGTTTCTAACCCAATATTCCAACAACTGTACTTTGAATTCTGTACTGAAAAATAGAATCTGACTTGAAGTTATGAAGGGCAAAACACTGGCAGGGAGGCACTAGAGAGGAGACAGAGCTCTGCCATTCCTCAGCCGTGCTGGTTTGAGGCATTCCTACTCAGCTCCTGATGGAAAACTACACCTTCATTTTTATGGGAGATGGAAATGACAGTAAACCTCTTACTGACAGTAAAACTTTTCATCAGAAGCAAGGGGAATTTGCATTTTCCCCACAGTGAAGAGTGAGGTGTCAGCAGTGCCACATCTGCCTGCACTGCCTTAGGGGCTGCCCATGGCCACCTTCTGCCACAAAGAGTAGGGAAAATATTGCAGCTTTCATAGGGAAATGATTCACCTTCCATATGCCTTTGATGGTGGCATCGGAAAATATGGAATCCTAAAGGCTGGAAAAGCCATCCAAGATCAAGTCCAGCTGTCCACCCATCACTACCACCATGTTTCACCCCTAACTCAGGTCCTCAAGGGCCACATCCACATGGCTTCTGAAACTTCTTGAAACAGGGGTGCTGACTTCAGCACTTCCCCATGCAGCCAAATTTTCTGGTTTTATGTTCTAAAAATTAAATCTTTTTTAAAAAGCCCCAAATCTCTGAGTGCATGTAATCTTTGTAATATTGCTAGACTGCCCTCATGATATCAAATAAAAACCAAGAACAGTGAGAATCTTAGAAATGGGGAAAGAGAATAGGCATGATGGTGCCCACCATGTTCAGATTTTAACTGACGCTTATTTACAAATCTGTGGCAAGATTTTAAGTTCTTATTTCAAATATCTTCTTCTCTCAATTTCCCACCTAATTCTGGCAGCTATTGTCAGCAGGTACTTTAGAAGTACAATACATACTCCTCAAAAAGGATATTGCATGTCACCGCTTGCTGTGCCACATCCACACCAACCCACACCCACAACGAATTGTATTGGATAATTGGTCACATCTGAAGAGTAAGAACTAAATTTTGTAAGGACTAAAAATTGCTCAGCACTCCCTACAATTAAAAGACAATGGTATGTACAATATGCTGTATTTCAACTCTAAATTTAGACAAATCACTATCTCCAAGTCCAACACAGAAAGTCTTAAAGAAATTATATGCATCAAACACACAAGTAACGTCTTATATTTAAGAGTAAGAAGTGAAATATAAATTGAAAAAAAGAATTTAAAAAATGCATTTTAAATCAAGTTGAAGTGCATGAAAATAACATCGTGGAGACAAAACGTAATAAGGAGCTTGCAGATTCCTTTTCTTCAAGGTTCTTCTTTTCAAGGAGAAAGCAGTAATTCTATCAGTGCTCAGGAGATGGGAATCAGGAGAAAGGGAATGCATTTGAAAGTAATCCATGTCAGACCTGCTAATACCACAACATACATCTCTTTGACATTAACAGAGACCAACAGACACAAATAAAGTGCAGACAGTAGATAATCTGTTTGTATTTCTACTCTGCTTTTTAGTTAAGAATTGATTTTGTGAAATGAAAGAGTTTACTGAAAGCTACAGACAAAGTTCTGCATTTTTTTCAGTAATTATTTAGGAATTGTTGCAATTAAACAGACAAAACTAGTGATTGATAATTTCTCCCAAAAAACAGCATCCCTGTTCATATGAGCAAGGTTTTCCATCACCCAGTGTTTAATCCTGTTTATCCTATACAGATGTGTTTAACAAAATCAAATAACTTTTCATTTTTAACTCCCCAAATACAAATTTTTTCAAGGCCTTAATAAATGCTCGGACCTTGTGCATTCCAATTCCTCTGTTTTTTAATAATACAATCATTTCCAGAACTGGTCTGGCATGTAGATGTAGGAAAACAGCATGTTCAGAGAGTCAGTTTGTACCTAATGAAATGGGTATATAAATTAATTTTTCTTTTTTCCCTCCAGTATTTTCCAATAGGGAGAATGCTTCTAAGTCATGCAAATTAAAAAAAACCCCAGACATTTCTATCTAAATATCTAATAGCAGAAACAGAAAATAGTACTGTCCAAAGGACTGTGGACATGGAATTAGCACTGGTAAATCCTACTAAGACAGACTTTTCCCACTTTCATCCTAGAGACGGTGCAGGCAAATGGACTGAATTAATTTTTCACAACAGTGAAAAATAAGAGAAAGATATTTTCAGAAGAACAACAAAAGGTTAGTTTTTAAGAGACACTCCCACCTGAGACCTTCCCCTTCCAGTATTGCTACCAATAATTCTTCTTAGCAAATGTATGTCCAAGAAAATCTAAACCCCAAATAAAGGAATGAGAGTAAGGCAAAAGCCTGGGCTGGTAAGGAAGTTGCACAAAGCAAATTAATTACTTTAATTGGTTCCTGTACCTCTGAGAACCACAATATATATACATCCAACCAGCTGAGTCTAAGTACACAATGATTTGTACAGGTAACTCAATTTATCTTTCACATAAAATAGAACAAAATGATTAAATGTAAATACCTGAGTTTGAACGGCAACACTGTGGCCCATGTTGGGTACTGGAACTGAGCAGTTCAGTGACCAACAAAATATGGGTCTTGTTTAGAAAACTGAAAAAATACCTGAAATTTTTCAGAACAGAAAATACTGCTCAACTCGATCACACTCAGCATTACTTAGAGATTTCTTTCTGCATATACTTCCACAAAGATTCAAAATCTTCCTTACATCAAGCAGTAAACAAACAAGCAATTTTTTAAAAAATCATTTACCATGTACTGTGACGAGATCATTTGCTTGTTTCTGTGCAACTACTGAGAAACATTCAGTTTGAGGAAATACCTTACCCCAAACCCCCTTGCTTGCCCTAGGCAGGCTATTCCTTGACTTTTTGAGAGGCCTCACTGAAAACTTCTCCCTTTGTTTGCAAATCCTCCATCTTACTAATAAAAGAACTCCAACATCAGTAAATACTACCTAGACCCCATCTTATTTCCATTGCTAACACTAATGGCAGTGAGGTTTCTGCCTCATTTTACCCAGCCCCATGTGAGCAGCACTTCGCTACCTCAGCTCTGACTCAGACATCCTCATTTTCCCATCATTATTCTCCACACTGTCAGGCTGAGCAGTGCTCTAAATCATTATTACTCTTGGTTTTTACTATAAGTCCTTGATTTTAACACAAAATACAATTGCTTTGTTAAGAAAAAAAATACCGGTTTTCCATGCATCCATCACATAATATTCTCCTAACTTTTTAACACGGTGAGGAATCAGAACTATAAAGAGATCCACAAATTACAGATCTAGATTAACAGGTAACTAAACACAATAAGACAAAGGTTCTTAACATAAATGGGAAATATGATAATAGCTAGTAAAATGTGTGCAACAGTTGTAACATTTGATTGAAATTGTGTATGTAGATATGTAATGTGGTAGATACTAAAGGAATCTGAACAGCATAAAAATTAAAAAGCAAATTATATTAACACTTGACTTGTAAGGAGAAAATTACTGACTACAATTAAGACAAATGACTACACTACATTCCCACTTAGCATACAGAACATTATACATTGTCACCAGATTTGGAACATTTTATGCTAAAACCTTTCTTAAAGCAGACAGGTGTCATTTCCACTTAGCTGTGGTTAAATCTCTTGGCAGTAAGTACATGCATTAAATATGACCAATGTTAACGGGAACGAAGGTTATTTTTTTTTAGACAGGAGCATTCAGAAGAAGTAATTTTCTTTAATTGGCTTCTGCCTACGAGCACCTACTCTGTTGGAGATGACAGAGGCAGAGAAGCATTGCTGCCACGCAGTACACCAGCAGTGTAGATGGTTTATAACAAGAAATGATGACGAGACATTGGAAAGTCTACTGACACTCTTATGGTGTAAACTGTAAAGCAATTTCTGAGAAAAACTGAAGTTACTTTAAATAATTACTAATGTCATAAAATTAAGTAAGGTGAATTGAAATTGATAAATTTCATTTTCCTGCCCCTCTTTAAGAAAATTAACTCTCTGCTGAAAGGAAACTCCTTGGTTTCAGCAGGCAAACAGCCTCTATTTCCTATTTCCCTTTGGCTTCTCAGCAGTAGCCTGAGAGCACTCCAGCTGATGCCTACTCTGCAACATCTTCCTTCTATTTTTTTGGCCAAACTAAGCAATCATCTCAGATGAAGGACAACCATCTACAGTCATCATCATCCACATCACACCCATGTTCCCTGCAGCAGTGCCCAGCACAGCTCGGAGGCTCCATCCTCTGCCTCTTTGGGCAAATGCACAGGTGTGTAACAAGTGCAACATGAGAGGCAGGATCAGGGAATGACCTCTCAGTCTCCCTCAGACCTGTGGCCTGTTATTTCTCTCTAGTAAAACAAAGGAACTGGACTTGGCAACATGGGGCACTACCACCCTAATCAAGTTGTGCCTGTGCCTTCTCTCCTGCCTTCAGTCCCATGTAATTTAAAATTCTGTTCGGTAGACTGTAAATGGTTGCATCCAAAGCTAAGAACAGCAATGTCCACAGGAATCCTCACACAGTACTTCAGATAAAAGTAGCCTACTATACACTCCATTTTCAATATATTTATTATCCCTTCTCTTTCTCATGTGTTTTGTTGTTGAATCAGTTGAGCAGGCTTTACAAAATGTTGCCTTCCTCCTGAAAACACGTTCTGGTTCAGTAACTTTAAGAGCAGTGACTAAATGTTAGCACTGACACCGCTCACACACCATCCTGTCATTAAAAATGTTCATGGGTACTGTTTCTGTTTCAGATCTGTTTGCAAAAGCTTCACCACCACTCTGTGACCACTGCTTTATCTTGTCAGTTCTCCCATATTTGTAGCAACAAATCCCAAGGCTGCTTTCAATGCCCAATTACAGAACAACATTATCCTCTAACTGCATAAGACAGCTTTTTATTAAACTTGTTCTCACCAATACATCACTATTAGCGATACATTAAAATGTATTTTTAGCCTCATTTCTTATGGAAATGAATCTTCCCCACCTACTCCAGCTTTCTCTCAGTTTGCATTTCCTTCCAATACCCATGGCCAGGGGCAGCAGAAGAGGATTTTCACTGACACATACAGGAAAGGCACTTGACACTTTTAATTGTTGCCTGTTTTATTACTGTTAAACAAACTACCAGTAGGTCAGAAAAAGAAAATAAATTACTTCAAAATTAGTGTTTTCACTAAATCCTTGCCTCTACAAATCTGTTCTGCCCAGCACTGATTGCAAAGGCAATACTTGCTGTACTTGTGAGCAACTAGCTAGTTACTTACCAAAACCCACCTGCCTATTTCTCAAAGGCTGGAACACTGCATCAGGGGGAAGGGGTGGGTGATTTCTGGGCAGAGGGTGGTCCTGAGGACTTGAGTAGAGGCAGCTTGGGTGATTAAAATCCATGACAAAATCAGTCCTGTTTTAAATTTTGGCCAAAACCTTCTTCTGCATTGTTGTGTACACACTTCTGTTTGATATTTAGGTAACTCTGAGCAAGTTGCTCTCAGATCAATTTCTTCTGTGTCGCTCACTTTTGTTATTTTTCTAAGATTCAAATTAGTTCTTACATAAACACGTACAGCACAATTTCTTTCACAAAGGGAACCACAATTACACCCCTGTCCATAGATGTGTACCTTCATTTTTTTTACTTTTGGGGTCGGCTGTGTTTTAATCATTATTAAAACAAATTAATTTCTTTGATAACTCCAAGCATAGTCGTTCTTTTGGGCAGAACAGGAGGACCGAGACCTTTGCTTCCACACAAAGACAGAAGACAGTAAAAGGCACGTGATAACCAACTGTGATCAGCATCATCTGCGTGCCTGGGGAACACCACTACAGCACTCACAGACACATCTATTCACAGGAATAATATCTTTTCTCAGCACCCTATTTTCCTATTTTGAATAAAGCATGATGACTTACACTACAAACAGTGCTTCCAAGCCGTACATTTATTTACAGTAATTCATGTAATTCATTGTCATGCATCCCCATCCCTGTTCTCCACAAATACACCACCAGTACAATTTATCGCTCACATAACCTTCCCCTAAGCAATGCTACAACCATCCTATAAACCACTGATTTAGGCCTGCACAATTACATCCGTGGAAGTATTAGAATTATCCTGCTATTTTATTCAGATTTTAGAAAGCTATATGTAGTGGTGAACTAGCATTCCATGCACTAACAACCTAGACTCTTCTAGAATTTTACTGCCCTGTCCATATAGCTTGGGTATTATTCATATCCTATCCACCTAGAAATGCCATAAACATGAATAACTAACTGTAATTGGAAGCCTGGGAAGTGTGGTTAAATTGGTATCAAAAAGTTCATTTTTCACTGTACAAGGTTTCTTTCATAATGGAAAAAGAACAACACTCAGGGTGGACAGAGTGTGCAGTTACCTCTGCCAAAGGCTGCAGCATCCCTCTCATTTTAGAACACTGGCTGTAACAACAGGAATTGCCGAAAGCTTCCCTGCTTTACACAGAAATTAGAGGCCCATTCCGAAGCATGCTGACTCTCCAGGCTAGAGTTTTCTAGAATACCACACCACTCTTCTGATTTTTCAAATTATTTTTATGGAGAGAAACTTGCCACTAATGTCAGTGTAAGGTTTTTATTACTGTTTTTTTGTTGCAAGGTATATTTGGGGTTGATCTGTAGAAAATGCAGCCTCATCTGAACCACAAGTTTTCTTCATATTTTACAAAGAAAATTTCCAGGCTCTGGAAATCGGCCTCTCTGGTTACCCTGAGAAATACACTGGCAGCTTTCCTGAGAAAGCCTTTGTTAAGCTTACAAGTTTCAGAGAATCACAGAATCAATTAGGTTGGAAAAGACCTCCAAGATCATCAAGTCCAACCTATGACCCAGCCCCACCTTGTCAACCAGACCAGAGCACAGAGTGCCACGTGCAGTCGTTCCTTGAATAGCTCCAGGGACAGTGACTCCACCACCAACCTGGGTAGCCCCTTCCAGTGCCAGACCACCCTTTCCATGAAGAAATTCCTTCTGATGTCCAGTCTGAACCTCCCCTGGCTCAGCTTGAGGCTGTGTCCTCTTGTCCTGTTCCCTATGGGCTAGGACAATAATAATGCCAATTCTAGCAAAGCCCTTTTTCAGCCAGTGCCCCAGAGTTCCCATAAAAGCTTGAAATTGTGGGGTTGGTGGGGACAATGTTAAGAAGTGCAGTTCTAAAACTTCATTTTTCAAAAATGCATCATTCATCTCAACAAAATTACATCACTGGCCCACTAAAGACATTGGTTCATTCCTTAAACAAGGGATGCTGCTAATCACTCCGGTGCAGTTTTGCCTCACACCATGAATTCCCAGGGAATGAGCAAACAACTGTTTCAGCTGATACTTTTCTAATTCTGTTTTACAGCTATTATTGCTCAAATCAAATAGCACATTCAAATGTAAGTGCCAACTTCTAAGGAAACTCTTATTTCTAACAAAAGTGTTTTGTTACATAAACCGTGGAGTTGGTAAAAACACACTGAAAGAATGGATGTTGTCTGCTTCTTGACAAGAACAAGAAGTTAAAAAAAATTCTCTACTGGGATGGAATGAGTAAAATTCCTGTCTGTTCCAACAGAGGAGAAATGTGGTTTATTCTCACCCAGTTGCTACCACTTACTTTATTTCTTATACCAACCTTATATCTACTAAATGGACATCAGCAAAAGTCACTCCGCCATCATCCATCCTGGACATTGGACAAAGTGGAACTGCCGAGTTTAGGAGCACAGCCTACTTCAAAACTACATTTAATGGAAACACAGCCCAGCAAGGCCAAGCTCTCCATAAGGGGGCAATGGGTGCCACCACTGCGGAAGCAATGGCAAACACAGGCTCCAGCATTTGTTTCATTTGATTACATTTATCCCCACATTGTTCAACCTTTCACCCACATTTTTTATCCAGTTAAAACCTCTCTCTTCGAGTAGAACTCTGAATCTTGGAAACAGCTTTTGATCACCAAAAAACTTCCTTGGTTTGCAACAGCTTTATATTAATTGTTCATGCTCTGGATACTTGCAGTTCCCAATTTAGACTAAAAAGCAGTAGTAGAAAATGTGCTATTTGACACATCATTATTAGGAGGAACCACCTAAATAAGCCCGTGAAAAGAATTCAAACTTCCATTAGTTTCAGTCCCCTCTTAAAACTGCTCTTCCTCTCCTTCTCCACAATGATCTCAGGGTAGTATGGAGCACTGCTTGCTGGGAAAGCCTGAAAACACCTGGCTACAACTACATGGAAAACGGGGTATTAGAAAAGGAGAAGAATGACAAAATAAACTGAATTTAAAATATATATATATATATATGAATGAATGAAAAATAGGAGGAATGAAAACAACCCATTACATTTAACTGATAGTAGTATTTCTGTCATTAGTGTAACCACCAGTTCCAGGGAGACAACAATCAAAAACAAAGTAGATTTAGGCTAAGTAACAGGAATCTCTAACTTGGCTAAAAAAAAAATAATCATGTAATATGAGTTACAAGAAAATAATCAAATTTCAGATCCCAGTAAGTTTACAGACTATCTACGAAGATTATTTATTTGTTTTAGTAAGAAGTCCACAGTTGTTGAGTTACCTGAATGATATTCTGGGTTGCTCAGCAATCCTGAAAAATCAGGCCAGGTCTATTTTGAAGCTTCAAATTAATGTTTGGGCACTTTAAATCCCCAGGTATCCAAGTGCTTTTCTATCTCTGCTACATCTCAAAAAAGATCACAATATCTAAAGCTCCGAAAGCCATGATACAAATTTTGTCTCCAAAGTCCGGGCTATTCTTAGGGTATTTATTGCCTTTCTAACACCACTTGACATTTTAAATTTAAAGATCTTTCCCGGTGGGTATCTACCGTATAATACCGAGGTTTTGAAGAGGAGCAGCGAGGTTATAGGGAACCTCAGAGAGGCAAACAAGGATCATCAAGAAGTGTAAAATTAATTAAAACCCATCTGATCACCTCTTGGTCATATCTTAATAATCTGGGGGGTTGGATTTGTTTTAAACAGATCTATTATAGAGAATTTATACCAGAAATATGAAAAAACATTACTTGCAGTTTAAGCAATACAGATAGAACATAAGTTTAGAGACTGAAAAGGCACCTGAACAGATCAACTTTGCATCATCAGGTATTTTTTTCAAGAAAAATATAATGATGTGCAACCAGGAGAAAAAGTGGCTGTTTGAAACCATTCCAAAAAAATTATTTTTTTTCTAAGTAATTTTTAGTAATAAAATTTAGCAATTAATAAAAATTTAGTAATTAAAAAAGTAATAAGCTTTTCTAAGTCATCTTCCTCTTAATAGGTCTAAGTAAATTATTTTCATAGGAAAAAAATTACATAAATCGAAACTAGTAAAGGTGAAAACTTATCGCTTCTCTTTTCTTTCACATTCTGTCCTGCTGAGAGAAATAAATTAACTAATCAGAAGTGTAAAAAACAATTGCTCCTGAAGCCAGTATTTGATAACAACACACGAAGAAACACCCTCACAAATAAGGTGAAGATTTCAGGTACAATGCTCTGAACACACTTCAAACTTAGACCTTTCCACAACTTCCCACACTGACTGAAGGGAATTAGTACTTTGCATATCACTCCCATTAAAAACCATTCTGTCACGGAAGGGACCAGAGCTGCTGAAAGGGTTCCTCTGGTTGTGCTTTGTTCTGTTTGCTTCAAGGTTTCGGGAACACCGACTGGATGAGTTCCAATTCCGACCTGGAGTTCATCCCGTGCTCCCAGATGGGATCTCTGCGTGTGACAGGGAGAGGAGGACGTCCTCCTTCACCCCAGCTCAGAATGGATTCGTGCCTTTTCCTATACACAGATCTACCTCCTGGGAGTTAGCTAACTAATAATGAAATGAGTGTGAATTGAGCACTGCCCATTTTTACAGCCTTTAACTATATACTTGATCAATATTTCTTGTTTTTA
The DNA here is from genome assembly GCA_013400975.1 of Atrichornis clamosus. Taxonomy (NCBI): domain Eukaryota; kingdom Metazoa; phylum Chordata; class Aves; order Passeriformes; family Menuridae; genus Atrichornis; species Atrichornis clamosus. The sequence continues at coordinate 193,910 of WBMZ01010248.1, forward strand.
AAACAAGAAATCAAAACTAAGGAGAAAAAAAGTACCTTTTCTATCAGTGTTGAAAGCAAGTTTTCAGTAACTCTGGTTATCAAAACTACTCATCTGTTAGGAGAAGTAAACAACTGGGCCTACACTCAATGTTAGTTACATTTTTCTAAGTGTTGAAACTAAAATCATTATAAATATTATGAATGTATACTTTTATTAGGGCCAAGATTTTGCTACCTATCTTCCAGACCAGGCCTAAGAGGTTAGAATGGTTACCAAACCAGGATATAAAGCCATGGCACAAAATATTGAATTCCCATTCTAAATCTAACTGTGACTTCACAGAACTCCAAGAAGACTGAAATCTAAATATAACACAATGTATGCTAATATTGCCCTAATTTTGAAAGAAAACTATCAATAAAAAGCAGGTCAACGCAAACACTGCCAGAGATGCTGCTGCAAAGAACCAGAAAAGCTGAAGAGACTGAATCGAGATAAATCATTCTGTCCAGTTCTAACAGCAGAAGCCACAACCAGAACTTGATTTTTATGCAGAAGGTTATTTTGCTGTGGACAATAAGGGTGGCAGAATAATAAACTGAAGTGTGCCAACAACCTTCTGCTATGCTGGAAGTTCTCACAGGATGAAAAAAGGCTTCTTGCAGGAGCAGTCAAGGAAGCAAATATCTAACAAAAGTTCTACACACCATGCAACAGTTACAGAACTTTATTTTTTTTTTTAAGAATACAGTGTCATATAAATAGAAAAGGAGATTTTTCATTAAAAATCCCACACGTAGTCCCTACAGCACTTGAGATTCGAACACTAATTCTGAATGTTCAAATAGTCCATCAAACAAACTGGACAGTACCAGATGACAGCAACGAAAGTAAGGCTGAATCAAGATTAAATCTCAATTTTTAATCTAGTCATGGAATGGTTTCATGCCTTTCATGTCCATATGGTTGTATTTCACCTCAAGGAAAAATGGCCAATATCTTGTTAAATTAAAAAAAAATCAAAGCAATGCAATTAGGGGGAAAGGGAAAGCTCAACAAAGAAACTAAAATAAAATTTAGCCAAACTCTTTAGAGCTGATATGCAGAAGTTTTTAAAAGTATAACTCAAGGATATTATTTGAGCTGTTCTCTGTTTATCACAACAATCTGTATTTAAACGATTTTTTAACTAATGTGAAATAACAGCATAATATTCCCAGAAGTAGCACTTTTACATACACAGAAAAATAATGTTGCTTTTAAATCTTGCCTATCAATTTGCTTATTTGAAAAATAGGTTGAAAATGTAAAGTGCACTGTAGCAAACCAGAGCTAAGTGCTCTCTCCCTTTCCTCTTTCATGGTCTATGATTTCTCAGCAGTATTGTTTAAGAGCGATGCGAAATGAGACGTTTTGGGGTACATATGTTAACATATTGTCTCCAGCCAAGCACACAAACACAGATGGACTCGTGTTTCATTAGCAATGCTCCTGCTCCACTCCAGGCTACTGGTAAGGAGATCTTGTGAGTCCTGTGTGTACTTGCTGAAAAATCAGGAGTTTAGGGCTTGCCATATCACTGTGAGGCTGAATATAGAAAACTGAGTCAAACTTCCTTCAAATTCCAAGGTTCCCCTGAGGGAATGGGAATTTTCTTCCAGGAGGAATGAAGGGCTGGACCAAAATGTACACAACTAACAATACTAACATGAAATCGTATTTAAAAGCTGCTAAAATGCTTTGGGATAAAAACATTGCCAAGTTTTGATGATTCCTAGGCTGCAAACATTGTTAGGAGACATGTTAGAAATGCCTGACAGTGCCCACACCTTCCTTTCTCAATATTTTAAATTATCAGTGACAAGAACATTTCCAGTATGGTAAGAAAAAAATGCTACAGTATAACCCAAAAATCCACTTCAAATTTCAGAATTTTCTGTACAAGCACTTTTCTTTTTCAATAATAATTACTTTATAAGAAAGAAAAAAAAAAAACCAATGGACTTGCTGGCTTCTGCAAGCATGATGACAAATTCTACTCTAAGAAAATGAACAAGACAAACTCAGTCATCAAAATAACTTAAACACTGACATCCAAAGCTGCAATTTTGCCTGACATTTTCCCATCTTTTCTACAACATGAAGAACAGCAAGATGATTCAAGCTAGCCTGAAGGTGCAGGAGGACATGGAGCACAGAGAATTCACTTCATGATTTAGGCACTCAAATCTAGCAAAGGACGGACCAGAATGCACCTTAAAAAAAATCACATTTTATTCACAGAACATAACTATCAATACTGGTTTAAAAAGCAAATGAGAAAATGTTATTAGGTGCAAGCCTATGTTAACTGATCCAATTGCAAAATGAAAGAAGTAGGATGGAACAGCTTTCCTTGCAAAAAAACTAACAAGGATATATAGTTTTGGAGATTTGCTGACAGGCAGAGCCACTTCCAACTCTATAAATACATCAGTGCCAGTTCTGTACAGATATAGTTTGAATTTTGGTTTTATTTCTCAATAGATAGCACATTATTTCAGAAAACAGATAACATTCTGCTGATTAGGAGTGCAACAATGTAGTTTGTCTAGAGCCTCATCACAGCTCATTAAGGTACTTGCTTCGACTTTGTTGTTGCCTTACTCTTAACTTTGGGGATTGCAGAAATACTTGAGAAAGCACCAGTTAAGTTGTTAGCAACTGCAAACTACGTGTCATCAGCCACACAGGTTGTCAGGGCGATCAAATTTTATCAAGGATTTTGTTACTCCTCCTTGAATACAACATGGCAGTCCCTGCCCCTTTTTCTGTCCTACAGGCTTGGTACCACAAGTTCTCCAGTGGCACAATAAAGTGGAAGACCTGTGCTTCTGCTGAACCAGCTGCAGCTTGGTTGGGGTACCCAACTTACCCACGTGGAGTGTCAGCAACCCTGTTTTTGCAGCATCCCTTTTTCTTCTAAAAAATCCTGGTATTTAGATAGGGTTAAAAAGTCCTTTTTGCTGTGACTGCCTATAAAATAGTTTGGGTCTTGAGTACTGTGATTTTTTTTTTTTAAGTTTATCCCTAAATACTTGATACCAGAACTATCAATACAGTCCCCTTCACGACTGCTTTGTTGGTGCTCTCCCAGAAGGTATTTTGCTTCCGTAGCGAGGAAAGATGCAGGCAGTTGATTGTTCTGACCCTTCTCTCACTGCCACCTCAGGCACACACACGGACACATAGCCACAGATGTCCATTTGTCACTCACAGTTTCGTTCAGAAAAAGCAGCTGAAGTACACTGGGCATTCTGTTCCTGACAGACCAAATGTGAAACGAAATACCGGGAGTTGGTATATGAGAAGCAGTAAGGATGTGCCAGGGGAAGAGAGCACGAAGGTAAGAAGAGACACTGCAGGTCTGCCTGCAGTTCCTCTGACATCCACACCGTCTGTGACAGCAACTACAAACAGATGCCTAAGGATGAGGACAGGAACAGGACAAACTTACTGGGACATTCTCCCCCTCCAGTCTCCCAGGCTCGGGTAATCTGCAGCACATGGACTCCCAGGCCAGCAGCATGATGTCAGCATTTAACACACTATTCCTCCCTGAACTGCCCTGAATTTTTAACTCATGTCAGCTTCTGCCATCCAGAAAGTCTCTGGTCAATGTGTCCCATGACTCCCTACACACACAGGCTGTTTTCATAGTGCTACCTTCATTTTAATTAATTTTTTCTTTTACGCTGGAACAGAAACAGTGAATAATTATACCCAGTTCTCCCCCAAGACATCCCCAACCTCACAGACTTCTCAAACTCCCCTGTACCTTAATCCTTCCTTTTCTAAGCTGGAAAATCCTAGAGACTTTAACCCTCCCCTAGAGAAGAGGAGTTCCTACGCCATTCCTCAGAATTCCTTCCAGCTGTGCACGGACTAGTTACACTCGGGATTTAAGGTGCAGGCACACCATGGTGATGGTAGAGATGATTTCTAGTAACCTTCTCAACTATTTTTATAGTTACTAATAGCTCAACATTTTTTGGTAAACCATGGCTCATTAAACTACCATCTCTGGCTCATTAAACTCCCATCTCTATAACATGACTTACAGAAACCCAAAATCCCCTGAGGGGAAACAGATTAAATTCATTTTATTATTGGATGAAAGCTAGACCTGCTTTTCTTCAGAATTAATATTTGTATTTAATCTCTTGAATTTCATCTGCTACTTGAAATCCAAATCTTTCCCAAAATAAATTATCAGTAGGTATTCTTCACATACATCACATTTCAAATGTCTTTATACCAATGTAAAGAATATTCATCCTGGTATAAATTTATTTTTAAACAAAATACATACCATTGTTACAAGAGCACTTTGTTATGATTTTTATTATCAAATTACAGGCATTACTAATGCAATGAAATTCATAAAGTAAGATGATCATTGAACCAAATTGTATCAATGACCAACCACCACAGACCTACTTTTTCCCAAACACGGGGTAAGTGGACAGAACTTCCAGCAGCACTGAAGCAACGACCTTTCTATTCCACCATCTGAACCAGAGGAAATACAACAGACAGCTGAAGTATTTCCTCAAACCCCGTCTAATACAGTTTCACCACCAAAATAGAGTTTCTTTAGCTACCAACATTTACAAACAAAATCAGTGGCAAATAATATTTCAACTCAAGAGAAGAGGTTGGAGAACTTGTTATCTGTCACTGAGGCTCTTGCCAAGACACCTGAAATCTGGTAAACAAGGTACAAAATCACTTCTTTTAGATACAGTGAAATGCAGCCTAAGTACATTTCAGACTGGATGCAGTTCCCTCCAAGGACATCATCTTTCCAATACTCCATAAAAGTTTTTACATGAATCAAGTGCAGAACACAGCTACAAAACAGCAAAATTGGATTGAAAATTCAAATTTAAAACTGAACTTCAAAAACCCAAAAGCCAAAGATAAAGTAAAGCACAGCCAGCAAAGGGAAGTAATGAATTGCTTAGGAGCTCCCAAGATAAGAGATCACAGAAAATATGGTCTCCAAAAGTCCTGGGTTGAAAAATCAAAAATCTTAAACACAATTTCATTATGACAGCATGTAGTTCTGCTTACATTTGTAAGATTTCTTGCTTTTCTGTACAGCATCTTCATAAGCCAACATGAGATAAGTGCCTGGACAACATCAGATATCCAATATTATAGGGAAAGTAGTTTTGGATAAAGGTCTTGCATTTACAGCCTGTGTTTGCTGTCTTGGCTTTGGCAATTTCAGCACACACTTAGCACTTATCCAACTTGAGCCACAAAGTGGTCCCCAAAGCCCCTGAAATGCAGAAAAAGCTGCCACTGAAACCTTGCCATTACGTGACTGTTTACAACCCTTAAGTACATACAGTTGCATTAAAACTCCCTATAAAAATTGCAGTGCCCAAAAATCTACTCAATTATAATAAAATTCTCTTATGAAGATCCTGTTGGCCTGTTGAGGGCACAGATGAAACCAGACTATGCTGTTCTTGACCTAGTAACAATTCATTACTCACAACATATAGATTTCTCTGTTTTTAATTACAACAAATTTCCTTACCATTAAAAACCCTAATAAACGCAGCTCTGCAAAAGCCTTGCTGAGGCAGTTGAAGGCATTATTGCTTTCAGCTGTCTCTCACCGCTTCTGCAGAGGATTCATGAGTAAGAGTTTAAGCAAAGGACAGGCACATGCTTCATTCCTACTCACTGGTACCCAAAAAGGGGTTTGTGCTGAGCTGCCAATGACCCCAAACAACTGAGATTCAGGCAGTGTCTTGCCTAAGGCAGAACAAATTTGCTCTGTTATGGAAAACTTCATTTGTCCATTTACAATTCTAAATTTAGTTGTCCCACATGAAGAACTTTTCAATAATACCTGCTCAAGCGTAAATAACACTGGAGAGGTAATACAAGGACTGGAAACCCTCACCTGGGACAGGTATTTGAAAACTTTCCTGCCTAACATGTATGAAATTCGAAGGAGTACATGTTTCACAAGTAACATACTTGGGATCCCCTGTTATACTTGCCCAAATCTCTACTCTATACCTCACTTAAATGTCTCATAAAATGGGCTTCTTCCACGATGAGAAGTATTTGTGCTTACTTAAATAATACATAGAAGAAGGAAAAAAAAAAAGATGTTTCGTTTAAAGCAAACAAAGAAACAAAGAGCAGTGCTGTCAAGATGCAGAAGTGCCCCCACATGATGACACCGACATCCCTGAGCTTCCCCCTCTCAAAACCTTGGTGTTTGTCTCCTTTTCTAACACTGCCAGCTGTAAACTTTCGATTGCGAGCTTTGAGGCAGGGATGAACATCGCATATACCAGCAGAGAAACTCTTTTCCCTGGTAATCACTGCTCTTAGAAAAGTTTCACTTTGCTGCCAATCACCTTTTCTTTGTCCAGACAGAGTCACACGGTGGTTAAAACGAAAACCCTCCAGCACTGCTGTCACTGCTCCAGAGAGTTAAGTCTGGCAGCAGACAGCATAAGACTGGGATAAAGTCCCAAAGATCTGACTGCCTGAAATTAATTTTCCTAGCCGCCGGTCAGTGCTGCTGAAAGCACTAAGGTTTCCTTACATTAATCCTACCTTTCACAGTACTTGCACAAAGGAGGAGCCCACAGAAATTATGGATGTAAAAGGGGTTTTCAGTATCTTCTCAGGGCTGTGCAGGGGCACAGAGCCATTAACAGCTTCTTCTCCATTCAAATCCCACTCCTTTAGCACTTACAGCTTGGGGGATTGTCCTAATATCAGATGGGAAAGAAATAATTTCTTTACAGAATGACTAGAAAAATCTGTGTGTAGGAAGGTCCTCTTAAATACCCTTCTATATCGCTTTCACCCATCAACAATAATGGCACAGACTTTAATTAACAATTAAAAATGCTGAGATGTATAAATTCAGTACATACTTTAAAAAAATTAAATGTGTCTACATAACGCAGAGGAAAACCATCAGGTTTTACTTGAACTCTGTATTTGGTTTAGCAAAACCCATGTAACCTTTGGGAAATGCTAACTTTAAGCAGTGTTCCAAGCAATGCTGCAAGTGACAGGAAAACAGTGCCTCAGAGATGCTACAGTTTTTGAGAAGGTCTACAAATTAATCGACATCCAGTTAACAAAGTAGTGTTTGGTTTGGCCATGCAAACGACACACATGAAATATTTCAACGAAAAAACCCAACAAAATCAATCAAATTCAGTACTTCAGTAGAAAGATGCACCCACCATTTCATCCATAAAAAAAGAGCCAGAGGGAACAGGGGGCAGGGATGAAGTCAAAGGCTTAAACTTCCCCTTTGGTGGCGGCAACAATGAAACCGAAAGGTCTGCAAATCAGCTGCTCCCGGTGGACGGCTGGGGAGGCCACCTCCACCTTCCCTGATGTTCCTCCCGCACAGCAGCCCCTGCCTGCTGAACCTCTGCCACTGCTCCCTGGCAAACTCGGCCACAGCACTGCCCCGGGAGCCGGAGCGCTGCTAAAGGGGTATTCCCACCCTGGGAACGGCAGCGCTTGGGCTTGGAGGTAGAGATCCCCAGCATTCCAACACTGCCGTTAAAAAAAACCAACCCCTGTAGATTTATGTTTTTAGCTACAACTGTAATATGGGAAGATAAAACAGCTCCACGTTGAAATGAAACAGCTGATACAGTAACTCATGGTTACATCTCAATTTTTAATATCGACTGCTAAGTTAATTTACCCATAAAAGGATATTTTACTACTTTCGCTAAGTGTAAAATTGTTTGGTTGTCAATCACTAATGAATGAAAATTCATCATAAAACCAGTAAAACCACTCTTTTTAAAAAGTCTTCCTAAACTGTACCTGTGAAAGGCAGCTCAATAAAGCAACTTCTCCCAACTTTTTCGCAGAGGAAGCAAAAAGATTGCACAAAAATAAACCCGGCACAGTACCTCGTGCTTTACCAAGTACAATTATAAAATGGATTCTTAAGCAGAAACAGGGGAAGAGTATCTTACTATTAGACAATAAGTAAACTTTAAAAGATAGAAATGTGATTTTCATCACTACAGTTCCCTTTCCCTTTAAAAAACAGTATTTTAAGGAGAAATTCACTTAGCCATTCCAGAAAATAAGGAAGCACGTAGAATTTTGTGAAGAAAAAATAACTTTTCTGGTAGTGCTTTTGCTGCAATTACACAATTTTTCTGACTCTTCCTTAGGCTGCAGACATGAGGTTCCAAAAATGGTAAGGCAATCGACCTTGACATTGCCCCTGGTATGCTGCAAGCACAAATATCCCACAGAAATGTAACAGCACAACACCATCTACCTGCATAAAGGAGTTTTTCATATATATATTTGTTTTGCCTAGCTCTTCATTTTTTCATTTAGTATTTTACATCTGTTGTCATCTGGTTGTTTTTTTACTACCTGTATAATCAACAATTATTTTTTCACATCAATTTCTTTAGTCGGTGTCTGGTCTCCTATTTACCAGGTATTTCATAAATCATAAAGATCTTCAGGCGCCTGAAAGGAGGATATGTACTCTAGATGCCAGCTTTTTTAACCTCATTGTTTACTAAGATTTTTGCATGCAAACATGAGACTTTGTATAATGCCAGAATGAAAATCAGAAGTGACAGATTGGGTGACTGGAATTTCTGTGACTTCTTAAATCCATTAAAATGCCCAGCCTTCTAATTTTGGAAGAAAATTTAGCACCAGCTGGAATCCTCAGACAGCATTAGTAAAACAATAACAAACCTCCCTCAAATGAAAATTTTAAATCATGAGTTTAGAAAATACTTCCATAAAATGAAACACACATACTAAATTTAAAGATTCATGTGACTGACCAGGTCAAATCCTGTCACCTGGGAAACAGCAAGAAGAACAGCAGTATTTAAATTTGATGAGGATGTTTAATTTGACAGATTCCAGGAGATTTACAGAGAATAGGTTGAAATGTGACTTTACAGCAGCTGAAATTCAGGGTCCAGGTAAACAAATTAGTGTTCTTGCACCAACAAACAAGAAGCCAATGTTTAACAAACCGAAAAAATTTTACAAGGGGTGAAGAACCTTGGAACCTACAAGTGGTTTGCAGGGTACTGGATTTCTCCTAGATTCTCTCCCTCCAAGAACCACCTGAGGACAAAGGGAATCTCTCGTTCCACCCAACAAACCCACATGCTAAACACAATGGTAGAGAGGAACATATTGCTAACAGTGCCCTTCAGGGCGAGCAGACTTTGTGCTGCAGGCCCTGCAGCCAAGCCCCTCCCTCTGACCTACCATGTTCAGGTAATAAAGCTTAAAGTTGAGTACATCAACTGCACTTGCTGAGGTCACACAAACAGGGTTCACCTAAGGCACGACCAGCCCAAATGAGCTTGCTCAGGTGTTCGTACACGTCTGCAGTTACAGTACCACACTCAAGAACACATCTGCTGACTCAGGGCTGGGTTTCAATAAATATTAGTTCAAGCACTTGCTAGAACTTTTCTTGAATTTCAGAAGGTCCCATAGAAACTTGTCACCAGAAAGGCCAGTGAAAACCAGAAGATGTAAGCGGACAGCTCTGGAGCACAGATATAAAATGAGTTTTCTGGTAAGAAACCAGCCCTGTGAATTGTGAGAAAGGAGATATTTCATTGCTCCTTGTCTAAGTCTTGCCTGCCAAGGGCCTACTAAGCAGGAAACAATGACAAAACCAAGTGAATCCATCCAAAACTAAGTGACATGTCAGTCACTTGACAAAATCCAAGTGAATCCATGTTTGTAAGAAGAACTGGAGTTACACAACCGTACAGAGCAGCAGGGAGCCAAAAGGGCCTCCCAAAATAAACAGCAACTCGTCAAAAGAAGGCAGCAGACACGTTCCTGTAGACATGGAGCATTACGAGACCTGTGTGAAGGATACTACTCATTTTTCTCTAGTATCTACACGAGCTGGTTGTCAGCAACAGCTCAGCTCGAGGAATGTTTCAAGTCATATTTGAATCTGCTTCGAAGACTGTGCAATGCCAGAAACAAGAATATGAATGTTTTAGACAGCAAGTAAGCAACTTTGAGATTTGGATTTGAAATTGTTCACTCAAGTCCTAACCCAAAAGAACTTTCACAAAGTGTTAACATCAGGGAACTAACGCCAAGGCTGGGTTTGATAGACATAATACTGCTTTATTCCATTGTTTCAACTTTCTTACAGGTTTAAAAAAAATGTACAGGGGTTCAGAACCACCTCCACAGAACAAAGAGTACAGAATTAAGGGAGCTCTAGAGTCAAACCACAAGTATGCACACGTGGTCAGCTTCCATTACAAAAAGTAATAGGCACAATCTTTACATATGCATTTTGGTGAAAGAAGGAATAATAGTGCAGTGTTAAAAGGCACCAATAATCAATAACTGGGCCTTTTTAAAAAGCCAATAACCATCTAAGAAAATTACATTTGGTTCAAAGTTATAATTTAAATATTGTATTGATTGGCATGCATCTGAACCCCTGGCAATTTGTTACACAAACCTAATGTGTGCCCTTGCAAAAATCAAAAAGATTTCATCAGTGGACCTGAAAGTAGGTTCAGTACAAAAAGAAATACCAAAGCTCTTGGCCTGTATTTAACACTAAACTGTCTTGTTCACCTCCTCCGAGAACACCTGTCTAACAAACAGCTATTCAACAACTGCACAGAAGTATTTCTCTCGAAGCAAGTGTGAATTTTTTAATCCTGTAGCATTGACCTATTCCATGTGCTATGAAAACATTAGGCACAGACTACAATTTACGTTTTCTCTTTAAAAAAATACAGTATGTGCAAGTGAGGTTCACACAACAGACTGACAGCTATGACAGAAAGCTCTTTAGACTTCCCAAAGAAAACGGTGGGTTGGTTAGTTTTAATTTTCTAAGCAGTGCTGCACACTGCTGTGTGCCATTATCCTATCTGCGTTAGGAGCATCTGTGGAACCACGAAGGAACAGCCTTAGTACACCCTAAAGTACACTACATGGATACTGCGTGCTGATTTCACAGGGTGGAGAGAGTGAACAACCAAAGAAATCATTGTACACAGGCAGCTGCAGTCACTCAGCCAGCCAGGGAGGGCTATTGCTTTCTGCAGAAAAAATGGCTGGGAACTCAGTTTACCTCACAGGTAACCCACCCTCAAACTAACCCACCTGGACACAATGGAATACAGGGATGCACAGCATGGAAAACAAGGGGAAATTAGAGGCAGAGCTTCTGTGTAAATTGTACCAAAACGTGCCAGTTTATCCCAAAGCGTCATGCCCAGGGTAGGGTTTATGCATTGTAGACTGTTTGTACAACTGAAAATTGTACAAGGTGTGAGCAGAGATAGAGCTGATTATTACCTGCAGTACCTACTACAGTTCTCAGGTGTATAATTTATGGATAGTTGCATACTGTGGTGCTGATTGCTTCCTCTTAAATATATTGGAATTCCAAAGGCTACAGTATATTCTGACACAGAGATAGTAGGACAACTTGTCTACAAGGGGGAAAATATAAGATAGTAACTAACTAATTTGTTTTAATGAGGAACCCCCTCTGATGTGGTAGTTACTTCATGCCCTTTGGAAGATTTTTTTGTTCTGACTTTCTTCATTGTCTCTGTTGAACTCCTGTCCTCACAATTTCACAAGAGTTCAGTGACCTCTCTTACAGAAGCCTTTGCCTTTTCCAGAATCCCTTTTAAACTCACTCTAACACCACAGCAAGCTGTTCAAGTAAACATTTCTCTCCGCCAAGTTTCCATATACAACAAATACTATCAAAACTCCGTATTTGATTACACGCGCCGGTTTTCTTTAGATGGAGCAGGAATTAGCCCGTTTCCTTGGTTTAGGGTCCCGTACATCCCTGTCTTTCGAACACACACAAGATGAACATATTGTCTCCGACAGTCTCCGCAGTCCCAGCCTGAACACGCTGTTGGAGAGGCTATATATCACACAGTTGCAGAAACTATTGCTTATAGCAAGCCATGTTGTTAGGAATGACAGTGCTGGGTTTTCCAACACCCTAGAGCTCTCCAGCAGGAAGTATATGATATAAGGAAGCCACAGCATGTAGAACACACTGGTTATCCGGAACAAAACCATGGCATAGCGGCGATCGGGGCTGTGCCCAGTCTCCCCAGCAGCATCCACTTCGTGGCTAGGAAATCGAGCTCTCCGATCGTTTATCTCTTTGGTGTGCTGCCGGCAAATTTTAAAGATGTGGAAATAGGTGAAACATATGACAAAGGCAGCAGGAGCGTATAGTAAGCACACAATAAAGCCAGTAAAATAGGCATTAGTTAGCCAGGAGGTAGCACACCATTCAAAAATATCTCCATGGTAACCAGGTTTTCCCCAACCAAAAAAGGAAGGCAAGAAGATCAGACAAGAGTACATCCAGATCAAACTGATGCAGATTCTCAAGCGACAAGGTGTGACCAGTTGATTATAGGAGAGAGGCTTTGTTATAGCGAGATAGCGATCCACACTGATGCAAGCAAGACATGCCATAGATACACTTTTGAGCACAGAGATGATGTATCCGAAAACTTGACAAGTCAAGGACTCATGGACACCTGTCGAATAGTGGAGCAGTGACAAAGTAGGAACCAAGCAGCTGACTCCAACAAAAAGATCAGCATAGGCCATGGTCTGAATAAAATAGCTGGTAGTGTAATGGTGCAGGAGTGGAGCACAGTGGAAAACAAATATCACAGTTAAGTTACCCGCAATAATTAAAAATGTTAGCAAGACAATAATTACTGTCTCAAGGATACAGACGTCAACTGCATGGTAGTGACCAAATCCAAGAGGGCAGGAGAGGTGCTCAGATATGTTCGTAACACTACTGCTCATATTCAGAGTCCTCCATTCAATCCATCGGGACTGGTTCATGCTTTGTGCTTAGGGAACACTGCAATCTGAGCCTTAGTGAGCAGGTGACCTGCTAAACAGCAGCTAAACTCTGCTTCAGCATCTCACGATCTCTCTTTGCAGACACTGCCAGTGCTTACATGTGAGGGGATTACAGTCCCACAGATGTTGATGCCTCCTCAGCATCAGTGCATCACCTCTGGCACACCTTGGCTTTAAGGAAGGAAAGAAAAAAGAAAGAAGAAAGAAAGAACGAAAGAAAGAAAAGAAAAACAAAAGCCAGAAAGAGAAAGGCCACTGATCAGCTCCTCCAGTGCTCTTGACCCGTCTTTAGCAAACACAAGGCACTTCTAAAACAAACAGAAACAAAAACTGACAAAAGAGACACATTCATTTCCCAGGGAAGGAGGGGAGGGAAATCTCTGACTTATTTTCCTGAGAAAGTCCTTTACTTTGGAATATACTGGGGAGAGAGAGAGGAAGAGAAGGAGGAACCTCAGTACAGCTCAGGTTTCCTGGACCAGCAGTTACTGGAGATAATCTTTATAATGTCTCAGTTTAAATCACAGAGTGACTGGAGACTAAAGGAAAAAGTTCATCCTCTAATGCTGTCTTTCCTGGTTGCGTTCAGAAGATGGTACTCCATCTTATCCATGCTATTCATTGAAAAGGCAAGGAAAACATTTTTGTCAAGGTTAATTCCAATAGACTCACCACTGTTTGGATATGAATAATGAATTTTATTTGGGGAGAGACAGGTGGGGGATGAGGCAGATTTGTCCTCTGACTCCCAAGAAAGAAAACATACATCTCACATACATTGAGGAAGATCGTGTCTATTCATTTAAAAATGAAAATAATTTAAGAATAGAATTTGGAGACTCATGTCAATATTCACAGTTCCTTTAAACGGCTATCGTCCATTACAATTACTAATGCCAGAACCATAACTCAGTGTCCCCACAGAAAAAATAAATCCTCTTGAATTTAATTTCAGCAATGGCAATTTAAAATAAGCATGTTTAGAAATTCTGCCACATCTGCTACAGTGGGTCAGTGCCCAGGAGTTCGTAGGTATATCCATGATATTGCTCACCTCTGTAGCAACAACTGAATCATTTCACAGACCTCCACACAACGAGCTCAGAAACTTCCATCTGCATTCTGCTGGAAATGCTGATTTGACTAGAAAAGCTGCCATTGTTTACTACTCCATTATTCTGGTACTCAGCTTCATCTTCTCAGGGGTTTAGGTTTTCTGTATTTATTAGATGATCTCTCATAATAAATAGCTGCTTTAAAAAATTGTTCTTCTATTTGCAGGACATTACCTTGTTCATTTTATTCACAGTTATGGAGAGAGAAAACGTTAAAAGAAAGCATCTTCTGTGTTCAGTTTTAAGTAAATGCTTGATTAGTTCAGGAATCATTAGGCAGGTAATTAAATGGATACAATCTTGTGTTTTTGAAAGGCCCCTAAAATGTTAAAACCATCATTAATCCTAGAGTTCCTGAGACTAGAAGACTGGCAGTAGAAATTAATGAATCCACACAAAATGATCTCCAAGGTCATTCAGATATTACACTGGCATTTGCTTTAAGTCTCTTTAAAAGTACCTTGACCTCTCTGATGTTTCTGACAGTCCTTGCTGTGTCTTCAGGAGGAATTTCAGGTACTGGAAAAGCCGAATGTTCAATTCTGTCGCAGCACTTTGAGAGAAAGCATTCTTTTTGGAGTTAATTTCCTGTCGTGCATTGCCACGCTGTACAGAAAGTCCTCTGAGATTTTATAACATCCCCAAATATTTCCGGCTATTTGCTCCCTTTGTCTGTAAGCAACAGAGCACGTATAAAATCACTCCTTTCTCCAACTCCCTGCTAAAGCAACAGAGAAGCTTTCTCACCTACACGCATCCTCACCAGCCGCTACGTCCAGTGCTTGACAGGCAGTCCTGTTACCGCTGTGCGGCTGGAGCGGCTGCCGCTGCTTCCCTGCTTCCCCCGTGCGATGATTGCCTGCACCTGAGCCCGCTCCTCCTCCTCCTCCTCCTCCTCCTCCCCTCCTGCCGCTCCTCCTCCCCGCCGCAGCCGCCGGGCGCTGGAGCGGTGCCGGCCGCTCCCGGCCCATCCAATGGCGCCGCCGCCGGCACCGGCAGGGAGCAGCGCAGCGGCCGGGCCGGGCCGGG
>WBMZ01010249.1:0-16446 GCA_013400975.1 Atrichornis clamosus
GCGGCGGCGGCGGCGGCGCTGCGGGGGGACGCTGCGCCCCCGGCCTCGAGTGCGTGAAGAGCCGCCAGCGCCGCAAGGCGAAGGGCGGCCCGGCGATCCCCGCCGTCGGCCCGCCCGGAGTGTGCCTCTGCAAGAGCCGCTACCCGGTGTGCGGCAGCGACGGGCTCACCTACGGCAGCGGCTGCCAGCTCCGCGCCGCCAGCCTGCGCGCCCAGAGCCGCGGCGAGCCCGCCATCAGCCAGCGCAGCAAGGGAGCCTGCGAGCAAGGTGCGGGGAAGGGAGCGGGCCGGGCGGGGGTGCGGGGCGCGGGGTGTCCGCGCTGCTGCCCGGCTTCACGGGGAAAACGCTGCTCCTCCTGCCGTTTTAGCCCATCGGGGTGCTTATTTGTAAAGCGGAGATGATTTCAGTCCCACCTTAAATGGACTGGAGAGTCCCAGTCAGATGGCGCTGCCTAAACTTGGAGTAACACTTCAGACCTGTCCCAGAAACGCAGAGGAACTTGGGCACTCACTGTTGGCTGGCTTCTAGCGGTGCTGGAACTACACGCCCACCCCACTTTTCATACTTTGCCTGCAGCTCGCAATTTGGGCTGCTGTGAGATGGGACAAAAGGGATGAGCTATCCAGGGGAGTGTTCTGCCCAGGAAGGTCGCAAGCAGCGAGAAAAGGAAATGATTAAATTGATGGGAAAGCCACAGAAATTCAGAGCCAACATTCACTGGCTTGCTCTGGTTCGAAATGAAAACAAGCAGTGACTTTCCTTTGAGCTGCGTGTAGTGGTTTGCACTTGCAACATTTCCAACCAGGAGCTTGATTCATCCCAAGCTTTTTCTTAGTGGTGGTGCTCAAGGAAGAAATTGTTCTGCTGCGGAGCCTTTACTAGAAATTCTGGCCTCTCAGAGTGGGTTTTACTGGGAGGGAGGGAGGGGTAGGACATAGCATGCAAGCCATATACTAAACATCTCAAGGACAGTATTGCAGCGCCAGTGCTGTTTTGGTGGAGGACTGTTCTCATAAACACAGTATGTGCAGGTCACAACCTCCACCTCCTCCTTCTCTTGCTTCTCATAACTGACGCCAAGTATGTTTGCAAAAAAATGTTGCTGAATCTCCCAAGGCAGGCATGAAAAACCGGGTAAGGATTGGATTATGCACTTCATGCTGCCCGTTAAATGCCCTGTGTGGCTTTTCATAAACCGTGTCCAAAACATCAGGCTTATATATTAGCCAGAAACATTGTGGTACAGTATTAACTCTTGGAGGGAAGGAGTTTCAGCTCTCAGGGTAATGTGGAATAAGATGAGAATGGCCTCGGTCTGTGCCTCTCTCTAGTATTTGGAAGGAGCTTTTGCTGCCCAGTGGACTCAGGAGTCCTAAAAATGTGTGCTGCTTCTTGGTTTTGCCAGCCCAAAGTGAGCAGGTGGGTTTGAAAGATGTCATGCTTCAGGTGTGTACTTGAGGAGAGGGCTGTGTTCTCACTTGTCTTGCCCAAAGTCACTTGGGAGTTTGCTGCAAAACAGGTGTTGATTCTTGTAAGATACTGTCCCATTCCTTGGCTGCACTTCCTGTTGTCTGTCCCAGACTGGATGCTGGCTTGACCTGGTGGGGCTTTGATCCAGACTGTGGAGACAGAGTTTGATGAGGTCAATGCAAACATGAGCCACTGGGCAGAGGATGTGGAAAGCTACCAACCTGCCAGCCTCCAACAGGTCCCACAAGACTTTCTCCATCCTCTGATCATCACAGCAGCAGCTTCTTTGAAGAAGGGTCTCAGAGTGGGACAGCCATTCCACACACAAACTGCATCCCTTCCTTGGAGAAGGTCTCTTCAGGTGTGCAGATCTGCAGCAAGACACCTTTGCAGGCTGTTTCCAGTTGTTTAAGAACTTCTCTGGAGCATGTGGTGCAGAGCAACTGGCAAAGTGTCCTGTCCTCTGTCACTCTGGGGAGCTGCTCTTCTTCTGGCTTCTGCTACTGGGAGAGGTCTGACCCAGCATCTTGGGGAAGGAAGCAGGATGGACGTGGGCTGCTCAGCAGTGGTGTCACGACTGACTCTTCTGAGATTTCCCTTGGCTGCATGAACCTTCTTTGGGCCTGGGCCTTCTGGTGATAGGCATTGCTCTGTGGCTCGCAGCAGAGGCAGGGACTCATCCCACTAACGTGCTAGACATCTGGAAGTATTTCTGTATCCCCTCAGGGCCTCCTGGCAGTTAGGTCTGTTGGGTGGGAAGGGGTGGGGAGTTGTAATCTCCATATGGATTTTGAAACAATGACAGGAGAGAACATCCATCCCATCAGCCTCACAGAACAGTGCCTTTTCCAGTATCTTTCCAGACAGGAGACAGCACTTTTCTGGGTTTCTAGAAGAATCTGAATGCTGTGGTAGTCAAATAGTGGAAGTTCTGGCTCTTGCCATTTCCCACCACAAATAGATGTGTTCTCCTTAAGGCACTGGCTAGAGTGGCATCCTGCATAGGGAGCCACAAACAGGCAGGATCCTGCTTGCATCAGTCATTTGTGTGACAGTTTTTGCACAGAAAGAAGTCCTTGGGCAACAGGGCACTTGTGCTTCCTGCTTGTGGCAGATGGGCTCTGAGGTGTCTGCGTGGCCTTGCTGGACTGTAAGGATCACATCCTTTTGGTCCAAGAGTGAGTGAGCAGCCTTTCAAGAGAATATCTGAGATGAGATCCAGAAACATACATTTCCAGCAATGGGTCCTGGCTGTGTTTGATTGCCCTTGGGATTTTTTGGGTTTTTCTCTTTCATTCGAGTGGAGCTGGAGAGGGAGGACTTGTTTAACACATCCTATTGGATGTTTCTTTGTTATTAAATAGCAAAAGGAATGAGCCCGTTCCTGGCCCTGTGTAATTTGCCTTGACCTTGTCCTTGGTTGTTTCCCAGATCTCTCAGATATGATGTCTGTGTTCTTTGTACAAAAATTGTGAAGCCATGCAGAAAAAGGTATTTCTCTTGCAGCCAAAACTTCCTGCTGGAGGGCAAAGGAAGACACTGTTCAGAAGAGTTTGAAAGGACGGAAATAACCCTTGCTATACCTGCACTTGGCAGACAGAGCATCCAGATGGTCCTTTCTGGAGTGGGTTTCATGTAGGCAGGACCATTGGGGATGTCTGGAAAAAGGCACTCTACTTGATTGCCAACTCCTTGCAGCTGCCTGGCTGCTGTTGGTGCTGTGCCAGCAGACAAAGCTGCCTGCTTTTTTTGCTCTGGAGGAGCATGCAGTGATGCTGTGGTGCTCCCTTCTGGCTGGGCTTCTGCTTTGCCCTCACACTTGCACTCAACTGGCTCTGGGTTTGCCCTGCTCCCTGTCAGGGAGCCACTACCTGCATCCCATCTCTACCTGTGTGCCACAGCAGCCTCTTTGTAGCTAATCCCAGTGCTGAGGATGCAGGAGGCGGATGCTGTGAAGTTTTCCATCTGCTTTCCAACATTGCCTTTAACTGGATTGTCCCTTTGCTCTCTGCCTATGAAAATGCAGCTCTGCTCAGGTCTGCTGCCAGGTCTTGCAGGCAGGCAGGTCCAGACACAAAACCAGAAGCCTGCTGGTGGGGCAGGTACAGGCAATCATGGGTGACTCCTCTGGTGGTCTGCTTGGCAGGAGGGGAGGCTGCTCTGACAGCTGGGGAGCTGCTCTCTGTCGCTGCTGTCACACAGCTGTGCACAGATGTTCAGAAGAGCCCCTTATGGAGCTGGTGGTTTCAGGAATGTAGGCTGAAATTCATTTTGCAGTGCACGCACTGAGGCTGTTTGCAGCCAGCTAGACCTGGGGCAGGAAGACTGTGGTACCCACTGCCATGCAAAGCCAGCTGGCATAAAGAATTAGGGTTGCGTGGCTCAGCTCAAGCCAGGCAGAAAAACAACCTCAAAGCACCAACCCCCGTAAAAAAAAAAAGCTGTCAGGATTTCTGGCATGATGATCTCTGAGCTGAAAAATACCGGGCACTGACTTGTTGCCTAACCAATGCAGGAAGGGACAAATACCCCCGAGTCTCTCTTATCATTACCTATCAGCAAATACCTGCTTTGAGAGACGTGTTGTGACTGCTGGAAATACTGCCAAAGTTGCCTCATTATGTGGTTTGAAGTCCTTGATTCTTGTTCCAACAGGGTTGAGGTCTCCAGGTTGTTTTGCTGTTGTCACTCAAGGCTTTGTCTATGTGCTACACTCACTTCTCTCTTGGTGGAAGCCAAACTCCTGTCCTTGCCCAAATGCAGTGTAGCACAAAGCAGCTCTCAGCAGACTTCAGAGGATAGTGTTTCACTCTCAAGGGAACTGGTGCTGCTTTGTATCTACCGACAAAGACCTCCTGGGGGTAGAAACTCTGGGTGAAGGGTAAATTTTCTGGCTTGCCAAGCAGTTTGCTTTATTTCTGTTGGTCTGAATGTGGTGTACAACTCTGTGGCTCCATGAAAGTCTTTTCCCAGCACTGGGAACATGCAGGAGTTTTCCTTATGAGGGTTCAGCACCTTGCAGGATCCCTCCCACAGGCTAGAGATGAACAGCAGAACAAGGAGAGATTCTTCTAAAGCTGACTTTAACCAGCACTAAACTTGTCTAAATCTCACCAGCAAGGAGATCCCAATCACTGACAGCTGTGCTATCCCCACCAAGAGGTATCATTTTGGCTTCCCATAAGCCCCGACAGCATCCCTCCTGGAAGGGTTTTTTTTCCTGAGGTGCCACCCACCAGCTCTGGGACTCAGGAAAAGGTGGGTGTGAGGTTTCTTGACTGTCCACAAGGCTTAAAAAACAGGGTGGTGGACATAGGATTGTGACTGCCAGGCTCTCATGGAGACTGGCAGCCCCAGGGGCAAGTACACCGACCCCCACCCAAATTCCTGCCACTTTACCCCATCAGTGGTTTTGCTTTGCTGATGCTCCAGTGTTCCATAAAGGTTCATCTGCGCTGCAAAGAAGTGCCAAGTTCCCACAGGTCAGCTTCAAAACAAGAAACATGAATCACATCTGTTGTCTCATTCCATCCAAATTCAGCTGTTGAGGCTTTGCCAGATATATCTTAGTTTTGAGGGTGGTTTATTTTTTTAATCCAGAGTGGAGCAAAAATAGGGGTTTGGGAAAAAAAACCTTGTGGGAAATGATAGTCTGCTGCTATCACTGACATTGGCTCATCTGATATAGCTGCCTTAAATTCAAAGGCTCCCAACTCTTCTAGACACCACAAAACATAGTTTGTATCCAGTCACATTTTGCAAGAAATTCTTCTGGATTTGTTAACAAGTGGCTTAGATTGCTTTACTTCTTTCCTCCCATTCTTTGTTTCCTGGATTTTAAGGGACCTAAAAGAACATCCACATTTTATGAGTGGTTTTGTCTTTGCTGTGTAAAGGAAGATTTAGAAAAGTTTTGCTAACTTGTCCGTGGTTGGAAATGAACTGAGTTCCTTAATTTTCCTGGGGATCTGGTCTGAGTTTCTGCATCAGGTGGGAGTGGGGGTCTTGCATCAGTGGCCTGCCAACTGCTGTCTTCCACTGCAAAGGAAAACGTTGCGTTTGCAGGTGGATCTTGCCAGCATTTTTGTGCTGCACCCAGAGAGTCTGTGGCAGAGCACAGCTGTTCGGGTGCGTGACGGGGTTACGCTTTTGTTTTGTACCACGGGGTCGTTTCAGATGGACTGTGCTGTGGAGATGGGTTATTTTTCAGTGTGGTCCTTGCTTTACAGCACACAGCACCCTGGGATTTTGAGACAGTTTATAGGGTTGAGGCTTTATCACAGAGTCCTAGAATTGTCAAGGTTGGGAGAGACTTTCAAGTTCATCAAGTCCAAACCACCCAGCATTACCACTATAATACCTAAACCACTAAACAATCACCCAGCACCAGATCCAGATACGTCTTGAACACCGCCAGGGATGGTGACTCCACCATCTCCCTGGGCAACCTATTCCAATGCCTGACCACCCTAACAGTGAAAAATTTTTTTCTAATATCTAATCTGAGTCTATCTTGACTCAGAATAAAGCCATTTCCTCTGGTCCTCCTCGTGATGAAAGAGACCGGCCCCCACCACTCTACGGACTCCTGTCAGCGAGTTGTAGAGAGCAATGAGCTCCCCTCTGAGCCTCCTCTTTCCAGACTAAACAAACCCAGCTCCCTCAGCCACTCCTCATAAGACATGTTCTCTAGTCCTATCATGAGCCTTGCTGCCTTTTGCTGGACATGCCCCAGCACCTCAATGTCCTTTTTAAAGTGAGGGGCCCAGAATGGAAGGCAGCACTCGAGGTGTGGCCTCACCAGTGCACAGTGCAGAGGGACAATCACTGCCCTGGCCCTGCTGGCCACACTATTGCTGATCCAGGCCAGGATGCCATTGGCCTTCTTGGCCCCCTGGGCACAGGCTGGCTGATGTTCAGCGGTGCCAACCAGCACCCCCTGGTCCCTTTCTGCGGAACAGCTCTTGAGCTGCTCCTCCCCCAGCCCGTAGTGCTGCCTGGCGTTGGTGTAACCCAAGGGCAGGACCCAGCACTGTTCCTCACTGAGCTCCTGCAGTTGTCCTCGGGCCATTGATCCAGTCTGTCCGCGTGTCTCTGCAGAGCCTTCTCAGCCTCGAGCAGGTCAACACTCCCACCTAGCTTGGTGTCACCGGCAAATTTACTAGGGTGCACTTGATTCCCTCATGCAGATCATCAATAAAGATGTTAAACAGGACCAGCCCCAAAGCTGAGCCCAGGGGAGCACTGCTAGTGAACGACTGCCAAATGGATTTAACTCCATTCACCACAGCGCTCTGGGCCTGGCCGTCCAGCCGGCTTTTTACCCGTTGAAGAGTCCACCCATCCAAGCTGTGAGCAGCCAGTTTCTCCAGGAGGATGCTGTGGGAGACAGTGTCAAAGGCTTTACTGAGGCCTAGATAGACCACATCCACAGCCCTCCCTTCATCCACCAAGTGGGTCACCCTTGTCATAGGAGGCGATCATGTTGGTCGAGCAGGGCCTTCCTTTCATAAATGCATATTGGCTGGGCTTAATCCCCTGGTTGTCCTGCATCTGCCATGTAATGCCTTTTTCTCATCCCCTGTCACTACTCTTGTGCATTAAACAAATGATGGAGACACTCATTGACCCTCCTTTTGCTGCCAATATATTTATAAACACTTCTTTGTTGTCTTTAACTGGAGCAGTCAGATCAAATTCTATCTGGGCTTTGGGCCTTCTAATCTTCTCCCTACGTGACCTCGTGACATCCTTATAGTCCTCTCAAGTTCTCTGATCTATCTTCCAGAAATGATAGATTCTTTTTTTTCCTAAATTCCAGCCTAAGTTCTCTGTTTAATCAGGCTGGTCTTTTTCCTTGATGACTTGCCTTTCTACACATGGGGACAGCCTGCTTCTGAATATTTAACAATTCTTATTTTAAAGCACATCCAGCATTCCTGGACTCTGTTGCACTTCATGACTGACCCCGGAACACTGTTGTTCACTGCTGTCAGTTCAAAAGTACTGCTGATGTTTTTAAAATTCATGTGTAACTTCGGGGTTTTCCAATGTTGTAGCATAGGCCATAAATTCTTCCTTAAAAGGCTTTTAATTATTTGGGAAGGTTTTGGTTCATTGGAGCTTGAGTTTTTATGGTTACTGTGCTAAAATCTACTATGGAAGTTGTTTAATGTATTACTTGGCAGAGTCCTGGAGAGCAACAGTATGCCAGGGACTATGCCAAGCCTTCACTGCCCAGGAGGATCCCATATTTCACCTGTGTCTTCATTCTCAATCATCACAGCATACCCAAATTCGTTAGGAAGGAATGATAACTGATCAGCAAATTCCACGCCATGTTTGTTTTTTCTGTTGCTGGAAAGGCATGCTGTGTTTAAAAAAATGTGTTTAATCCTTTGTTGGGCTGAGGTTGATTGAGGTTAGGACTAAATAGGAGATTACCACGTAACAAGTCTAATCAGGTTGGATTTTTGAAAACTCTGCTTGCCTTTCCATGCATAAATGCTGCCATGCCTTGTTTCTGTGTCTCCCACTGCAAGCTTTTCACATTCTTTCCAGGCTTTAGCTCATGGAAGTGGATGATCTTTAAGGTCCCTTTGAACTCAAACCATTCTGTGATTCTATGATACGAAGGTCATGCACAAGGTCTCTGAAGACAGCTTTCCCAAACCGTGGTAAAGCAGTGGCACTGGGGTTTCCAGTGGCAGTGGTGTGTGCCACGCTGAGCCCAGTAGTGTGGAAAGCAGGAATTGTTTCATGGCAGATAGATGGTGGCCCAGGGTCCTTCCTCACACTGACTCAGTCTCAAGTGTCCAGGGCTTGGGGCAAAGCTGCGTTCATGTTTGCAGCCTTTCCAGGGTCACTGGCCTGGGTCACTGAAATCTGAGGCGGAGCGTCCAAACAGACATAACATCTGATACCCGCTTTCATGTGTGTGGCTTGGAGCTTCCTTCTGTAACTCCTTCGTCTCTTCAAACACAGATTAAAGGAGGAGGAGAAGTGCATTCAGAATAAGGTAAAGAAGGAGGCTTGTAAATCTGCCAGGAAGCAGCAGGCAACTCTGGGAGTGGGGAAGGCCAGGAGCTGCTTGTACTTTCTGTCTGCTGCCACCTCTCACAGTGCACTGACCTGGGAGGGAGCAGCTGAGGCCATGCCACCTAAAATGACTAGATGTTCCTTACAGAAGGTTTTCCCTTTTCCACATAAAGTAATTTTGAAGGGCAAGTACTTTACCAGCAACTTAGGAGACTGGAGGGGGTGTATTTTCAGACTTGCAATAGCTTGTGAGAGTGAACAATGTTTAGCTTTTGGTTGGGTTTGTCCTCTCTCGGGGAGTGTTCCCAGCCTGCGTGTGACCCAGGGCTGTGGCAGGGCAGTGCAGTGCTCAGGAGGGCTGGCTGGGAACCAAGCTGACACCTATGTGAGCTTCAGTGTGTGGTTCATGGCTTGATGTGTTTGTGGTCTGGGCTTACACACACACCCAAGCACCAGGGCATACCCCACCCACAGTACTTAGTGTCCAGCTGGTTTTTGCCTTTAGTAACATACCTGTAGGCCCCTTGATTTTAGCAAAAAAGTTACAGCTCTGCTTGCTGTGTGATTTTATTTGTGTGTGTGTGTGAACACCAAAGGAAGATTGGTGAGGACCAGCTAACCCTGAGCTGTGACAGACCATCCAAGTACCAGTGAAGGGCAGGTGGGTGGGCTGGGAGATGCCAGGTCTCTGTAGGGTGTGGCTGAGCAGAGAAGGAGTGCCTGTCGTGGGAGGGGTGTCAGGAACAAATGCCAAATAATATCCTCATCGAGGAAGTCAGAGGCTCTGCTCATGTTGCTGTGGCAGAAGAGCAACTACAAACAGCAATGGGAACTCCTCTCCAGCTGCTGCTTTTGACGTAACGCAGGCTGTCAGCTCCCTGCAAGCTGCAGAAAAAGTAGTTCCTGTGTTTTCAGGCTCTCTCCCAGGGTGAATGAGCTCTGGGGCTCTGTAAAAAGCCCCTTCCTGAGCCAGGGAGAGCTGTTTGTTTTACAAACAATGGGCAGAGCAGGGAGGAAATGCCTGAAGTGCCTGTGAAGAGCAGCTGATCTCCATCAACAGCCTGGGCTGTCATCTTGGTCAAGGAGCTCCTGCGCAGTCAGGGAGCATCTGTACATCCACAGTGCTCCTGGCACAGGCCCGGGGAACGTGGAGACCACTCAGCCACCTTGATGTGGTGACCATTTTCATCAGCAGGTGTAGCTCTCAGGTTGAGGAGCCCTCAGGGAGCTGATGAAGAAACATTCCCTTCTGTGGGTAGTGCTGCAAGTAGAGCAGCAAGGCCTCTGAGGTGCAGGCTGCAGGATGACAGCTGGGAGGTCCTTGCTGGCAGGAATAAAGGCATCTGCTCTGTACCAGGTGGGCTTGTTTCCACCTGTGGCTTTGCTCACTACACAAGAATTCCTGAAGCAAGAGGGGTACTTGGAGGAGGGAATGTCCTCACGTCTTCTCAAGTACTTGCAAGGTTCAGCCATCCCCTGCCCCTCCTGCTGTGTCAGGTTGCCGTGTCACCTGTCCATGTCTGTCCACTTTGCGGGACTGTGGGAGGGAGCATGAGTGGGGCTAGCACAGACAGTAAACAGGGTGACTGCCATGCACCTGGGTGTCAGCCCACTGTGGTGAGAGTTCAGCTACTGCTGTGGCCGGTTGTGATTTGACTTTATATCTGCTGACTTCTTGGCCTCTCTCATTTATTTTTAGTGTCGGAAGAAGCCCAGCTCTAGAGTTTTGGCTGTATGGATTTAAGTCAAATGTTCAGAAAGAGCACAGTGACTTTTCCCATGACACTTGTTGCATCTCTGAGGATGTGTATTCCCTCCTGGCCTCAGAGCTGTGCCGGATAGAGGCACAGGCCTGTGGATGCTTCCAGTTCATTTTGCAGCCAAATGCAGAGAGCCTCATGTTCTGCCTGGTTGGATCAGGATGTACATCCCGAGCTCGAGCTCAGGACTGTCTGTAACAGCCAGGCTCTCACTGTGCTGTGACTGCTGTGCCAAGCCAGCCAGGGCTTTGCTGTGAAGCTGTGCAGGCAATTCTCCTGTCCAAGAAGATAAACAAATTTGTTCTCACGCAGGAGCAGGTTAGAAATTCCTTGTTTCTCTTTCCCTGCCAGCAGTTGCTGCTGAAAAATTCTGGTGTGATCTGCTTCTGGCAGGGTGAGCAAACACCTGTGGGCAAGAGGGTGTCTGAGCCCTTGACACAGGACAAAACTCAATGGCAACCAAGACTGAGACTCCTCAGGCGGTTGATTTAGTAGTTTGCTGAATGCTGCCAGTTCCCAACCAGGGGAGATTTGAGCCCCATCCTGGAAGAGCATAACTGCCTTAAAATCCACCCGACTTTTAACATAGGAGTCAGGACCTCTCCTCTATGGTGGGAGATAGCGGTCATTTGGGGCCAGCTATGTTTTTCCTGCCTCATGGAGAACCCCAGTAACTGGTGATAGAGAGGATGGTGTCATACAGGGACAGATGTAGCTGTGCCTGCTGGAGGCAGGCCCCAGGCCCTGCCCTAGGAAGGGTACCTTGCATATGAGGGCTGTGCAGGCTGGAGCAGAAGGCAGCAGCAGCAGCAGGAGGTCCTCACAGAGCATGGAACCAGCTATGCTGCCTGGGGACATCGTGTCCCATAAGAGCTTCCAAGTGCCCTATTATCCCTATTGTTTCAGGGACACCAGAAAAAGAACAGCTGGGCTGTGCAGGAAATGCTGCACTGGGTAAGGGGAGCAGAGTGCGTGACCCGAGGTGGCCCTGTCCTGGGGATGGCAATGTCCTGGCTGGCTGCTTAAAGCCTTTTGTCAGCTGAGAGACTCAGCTCTGTGCAGGTGAAGAGCACCTGGGTCGTGGTGTCTGCCAGGAAACCAGCCGTGCTATTAGGTGTGGTTGCAGCCATGACCCAGGGCTACACATAAAACTTCTCAACTTCTCTGCAGCTGCCTCCTGTTAAAATCAGAACTGGGACACTTCTGGAACAGAAGATGTTGATTGCAGCCACCCGTGTCACTTAGCAGCTTCCCACCAGCAGGCTGTGTACAGTCATTCCTGGACAGAGAAGTCTCTCGAAAGAGAAAAGCAAACACTTCTCTGGGATCACACCAGCTGCTCAGGAGCGGGGAACCGCCTCAGCATCTCTTGGGTGAAAATAGAAGGATGACTGATGCCCTCTGGCTGGTGATACCACTGTGGATCTGCCCCCAGGTCCTGAGGAGGAAAAAGACACCAGCTTTCTGCTGGAAGATGTTAGTGCGGTGGCACGTGCCTGAAACCTGCTTCCTGCAACAGGGTTGAGGGGTAGAGTGCACATGCAGGGCTGAAATCAGTGCATGTTCAGGACCCCATAAGGTGTATCAGAACCCTAATCTTGCCCTCTTTTATGGGGCTGGGAATGAGCCACGATCTGCGAGCCATTATACCCAGGAGCTTCCATCAGACTGGCTCTGGAGTACCTGTTTGCATAGGAAATGCCTTCTCCTGATGGAGTGTAATGGGAGCTTTAGTTTCCTGTTACTGTCTGCATCTTCAGAACAGAAGAGGGAAAGCTGTTTGTTGTGTTCTTAAAGCTATCAATAACTGGAAATAAACACTATGTACTCCATTGGTCTGCACTTCCTATTGCAGGGAATTAATAGCTGCATTTTGTAAAACAGCCTTGCTAAAGAGGGATTGAACAGAAAAGGCCTTTCTTCCTTTCCTGGGATATGGGTTACGTCTGCAACATTTCCCAGCCTGAGGGGTAAACATTTCTCCAGCCATATCTGCAAAACAACCCTGCTCTGATCTGCTTTAGAAGTAACTCCCTCTTTAACCAGGAATTGGAGCTCCCTGGGGAAAAAAGGAACTCTGCATTCACCTACTTCTTTCCCAGATGCCCCCCAGGGAGAGCTCTGCCACCCTCATGCCAGCCTTCTTTGGCTGAGTATTGCACACAGGTAAAACAGGAACTGCATAACATTGAATTCTGCTAGCCCACTGCCATGGGATTGAATCATGCTGGGAAAAAGGATGCTGCCAAGTTGGCCAAGCTCTCCATGGCATGACAGAGTGAGAGGGATGCACCCTGTCTCCTGGTGGTCCTTTCCTCCATGCCAGCTGACGTGGTGACTGCATGGTAAGCAGAGCCAGCAGTTGGTACAGTCCTGCTCAGCCCCTGAGATAACAGAATACAAATACTATTTTACCTCTAACCTGTCTTGCAAGGAGGTGGACTCACCACCTGAACTGCTCAACACCTGAGTTTTCATGTGGGGCAAGTAACATCGGTCTAGATAGCTCAAGGCTGGATGTGTGTGTTGGAGAAGGAAGTGCTTGCAGTCACCTGGGACTTAAAAGCTTTTTGCCCTTTTTGCAGGACCCTCCATTGTGACTCCTCCTAAGGACATCTGGAATGTGACAGGAGCACAAATCTACCTGAGCTGTGAAGTCATTGGCATCCCAACCCCTGTCCTCATCTGGAACAAGGTAAGGGCCCTGCTAGAGCACAGCAAACCTGAGATGGCTGAAACTGCATACTAAGCATAAAGGCCATAGCAGATCCCTCTGTAGAAACACACCTCTGATGAATTCTCTGATCTGTGCAGTTCTGTCCACCCCCAGACATATGGTTTTGCTTAGTCTTTAGTCATTGCTTTTTCTAAAGTCTTCTTGATCCCGAGCCAGGACAGGATTCATGTTTCTCTTGGTAGCACCTGGTATTCGGAGCATGTGGGGAATGTCCCTTGACCTGCCATCACCTTCACCCTGCTGGCAGCAGTGACTCTGAGGTGGCTAGACATCGCCCACGTCAGGAACAGGAACCACATGGGGCAGTCACTTAGCTCCAGTAGCCAGCAGCATGTTGATTTTGGCAGCACTGGTAACATCTGGCTTAGGACAGGGGCCAGTGTTGAGCGGAGAGGATCCTGGCTGTAGGGCTGAGAGCCACGGCACAGCCCCTGCAGCCTCCTCAAGTGCCACAGGCTTGTGGGCACTTGTGAAGGGTCTTAAAATTAAGCTGAAGCAATACTACTTAAGGATACTATGGAGAAAAAAAGCTAGATTGGCCCCAAATTTGCTCTAAGACAGCAAGCTTTATTCAAAGAGGTTCAAGAGCAGACTGTCAGGTGAGCATACAATGTGGAGGTGTTGACTCAGGCAGCACTTTCTGCTTGTTTATGAGCAGATGCTGAGTTTACACTGTCAATGCTGCTCTGCTTTTCGTGCCTCTTCCTCATGGCTGAGAGACTGCTTGACCTGGTGGTAACAAGGGCTGAGCACCACTTATCCCGTGCTGTGCTCTGGGCTCAGATACGCAGCACTGGGGAACGACGGCACTGCTGCTTTCTCATCAGCGCTGTGCCTACCAGGAGGGACTGCCTGGTTTGCTGCAGCAGGAGCGTGCAGGGCTAAACACACCCTTGGGAACGTGCACACAAGTTCTGTCAGGCCAGGTCAGCACGTTTGCACACCCCACTGCCCAGCACCACCCGTACCAGAAAACTGTACCACTCTGTGTTGCTGCTGAGGCTCTGGGGTGGTGGGGCTGCACTGCTCGGAGGGTAAGGTGAAATGCTGACGCTAGGAAATACTCTGCTGCTGCACAAAACACATTCATGTAAAACTCATGTTGATCCTGTCTGTGTGCAGGTTTGGTTCAGCATACAGTTCCAGCATAAGCCCTGAAGTTCTTACCCTTTCCTGCCCTTCTGTTTAGATAATTCGAGGACAGTATGGTGTCCAGAGGATGGAGCTTCTGCCTGGGGACCGGGAGAACTTGGCTATCCAGACCCGAGGGGGCCCTGAGAAACATGAAGTGACTGGCTGGGTGCTGGTAAGTACTTTGTGTATGCACAGAGCTGCACAAACAGTAGCGTGCAGTTTGCAAACTGCTCATGAGCAAAGAACAGTACAGAAGACACATGGTAACATTTAGAGGGCATTTAGAGGAAAACCTGTGTGCGTTGGGGATGAAGGGTAAGGGTGGCTGCTGACTACCTGTTGCATGCATCCTTCCCCTGTCTAGCATGCAGCAAAAGTGTGCATTCTGTGATCAGGGAAGGCTAGACTGAAATAAAAGATCTCCTTTCTGAACATCATTGCTTTCTTGCTGCCATTAGTGGGAAGGAGATCCTTGCTATGTCTAAGAAGGAATCAGTCCAGAGGCAAGGCATCCCTAAAACCCACCCATAGCTGAGTGGGTTGTGGCAGAACTGCCCTTCCTCAGCGAAGCACAGCTCAGGGGTGCTGGTTCCCATACCACTTACAAAAGCAGAGGTGGAGTAGAGGGGAGGACAGGGTTTGACACAAAGTTATATAAGATACCCGAGAACAGAATCACCTCTAACAATGTGCAAGATGCTCACTGAGGGACCGGGGTGTGTTTCTTCCCTTAGATATCTCCTCTGAGCAAAGAGGATGCTGGGGAATATGAGTGCCATGCATCAAATGCCAAAGGAGAGGCAACAGCTTCTGCAAAAATCCACGTTGTGGAAACTCTGCATGAAATAGCCCTGACCAAAGGTTGGTAAGCGTGGCCGAACACACAGCAGCTCCCTTCCCTAACAGTTTACTATTATTTGATACAAAAAGACCACCTCTGTTTAATGCTTTCTAAAAAAACCCAGAACAAAATCCAAAAAAACCCACCCCCACACTAGAAATACCGGTTTCACATGCAGTTTTTTGCGTTTGGCAAAACATTCCAGCAAATAGTAGCTGCTAGAGTTCTCAAGGGATTGTTAAATAACCCCCCAAGTGCTGTGAAGTACTGGAAATACCAAATTAAGAAACACCTTTGGGGTTTTTTACAGAGCAACTTTCAGTGGGTTTCCAGCCCTAAATCTGTATTTTCAATATTCTCTGGATGCTTTCAAACTCTCCTGAGAGCAGTATTGGCACAACCAGTCCGAAGACAAAGGGACTTTCAAGCACTTAAATTCCTGCCAAGTCCCTGTACCTCCTTATTCCTTCCCACCCCAGAAGCACCCCAGTCTCTGCCATGTTCTCTGCACGCTGGAGTGTCAAACCTCAGAGGGTACAGATCTGCCACAGCAGGCCCTCTCTGCCAGGCTGTGTGCAAAGCTGGTGGCAAACCAGCCACCCTCATTCCAGCTGCAGAGAGGATGGCTCAGTACCACAGACATATGATATACTTAGGAATAAATCTGGATAGCTGGAACAGTAACTGTAACCCTGCCAGAGGCAGAGCCACGGGGAACAAAGCATCCAGCTAGGGAATACTGTGCTGCCCAAATCCCCTTATGGACATAATCCTTAGTTTTAATCCCAACTAGCTTTATCCAAAGTATATAGTCTTGACTTTTTGTATCCTCATGTCTGTGAACAGCTGAAATACTTCCCTTAGAAGAACATTAGCAGCACCTGGCATTGAAATAAGAGCTTAAAATGAATCCAAGTATCATGCACAGGAACATTGCTAATGGCTTTTAGCTGGTCTCTAATCCCTTTTCAAACATCTTATTTATGGATGTGAATGAAGTTGAGTTTTACTGAGTTGTGCCACGAACAGCATGCTTTTACCCCAGAACAGAAAGCGTTCACTCCCTCTCTCACAGCAACTACTGCAAGGTTGCAGTACTGTGCACAGTGCCTCAGTTTATTTCTTACACACACCCAACACATGTTACAGCTGCTTCTTTTCAGCTGCGGGAAAGCTCTCAAGGCAGCATGCTGGAGCTAAGTGATAAGTAAGTGTAGACTGCCAGCTTAGGAAATTGATAAAGTTAATGGAACAAACAGTCAGACGTCATAGCTACACTGCGAGAGTCTGTGTCCCACGTCCAGGTGACCTCAGCACAGAAAAACGCATCTATTACCACCCCCCTGCAGCAGGGAGGGAAGGAAAGAAGGAAGGAAGGAAGGAAGGAAGGAAAGAAGGAAGGAAGGAAAGAAGGAAGGAAGGAAAGAAGGAAGGAAGGAAGGAAGGAAGGAAGGAAGGAAGGAAGG
>WBMZ01010249.1:16460-34445 GCA_013400975.1 Atrichornis clamosus
AAGGAAGGAAGAAGGAAGGAAGGAAGGAAGGCAGGCAGGCAGGCAGGCAGGCTCAGGTCTCGCTCTCAGCCAAGAGATCCCAAAGCTATTGCCAAACTTGCAATATTCCCCCCTTGAACAGGACAGAGTGTAACATGTTTTTGTTTTTCCACAGATGATGGTGCAGAGCTGTGATGTGAGGACTTTCACTTACGCACAGTTTTAAATTAGTATTTTGGAAAGCTGCAAGCTCTGGCTTTTTCTGGCTGACTAATCATTCCCTCTTAATTCTCTTTTTCTTTGAGTCCCAATTTGCTTGCACACTTCTTTCACAGATACACAAATAGATTCACAAGTTTGATTACAAATTTTAATTCTATTTACAGGAAATAAACATACTTTTGAACAGCACACAGAGATGAGTAAAACTGTATTTTGAATGCAACATACTTAAAATGAAACAAAAACTGAGCAGTTCAGTCTCAAAATTAAAAAAAAAAAGCCCTTTTAAAGGCTAAACACTCATCATACGAGGTGCAATACTCATAGACATCAGTTCTTGGAAGAGGAGTTTGCAGGCATAGGGCATTCGAACCAAAGATATCTGGAAAGAGATTTCAACATTCTTGTGATAAACACTCATAAAGCATCAACTTCCACCCTCCTCTACACAAATAACTTGTTGGGTTTTTGGCTTAAAAGCAAATCTGAAGTTATGCCTGAAAGCATTTAACAAGAATTGCTCACAGACAGTACCGAAGCAGGAAGGAAGCTGAGACTGTCTGTAGGGGCTACACGGCAGCTATCCAGAACACATTTTTAATGTAAAACCTGCAGCCAAGGGATCTGATCCTAAACAAGAGCCATTTAACACGGGAACACGTGCATAGCAAAGTGTGCCTGAGGTGCATAAATGCAGGTAAGATTTCCAGCACACATCACTTCATAACCCCAGTGCCGCTGTTAGAGTTGCAGCAGTCAGGCCCTGGCACAAAACCAAGTCTGTTCAAGGCAACTATTTTTATCTCTACACCACTCTCTCTCGACATAGTTCCGTAACCAAGCATGCACTGCAAAGCTTTTATTAAATTAAAAAAACACCGAAGTGCAACACAAAAGACCTCCCGTGGGGACCCAGCTCTGCAAGCATAAATATCTTCACGGGACAGTCACAAGGGCGATGCCTCTCAATTCCTGTGATTCTGAGTTTTACTTCTAAAAATAAGCTCTCGAGCATTTAAAGTCTCTGAAAACTCTGCACTGTACAATACTTGAACAGCATTTCCTGCCAAGTGACAAGCCAACACTATAAAATTAATAAGGAAGCGTCCAAATTAACTAGGACACTATAAACACTGAAAACAGTTATGAAACTAAAACAGCAATTGTTCTAGTGCTTCTTTAAATATTTACTTCCCTAACCTCCTGCTTCACTCAAGTGGCATTTCCTCTTGCCCACAAGGAGAAAACAATGGCTGATGAAAACCACACGTACCTGAGTTTTATTACGGCATCCCCGACATTCATAGGTGTGAGTCCTCGTGTTGGCAATTGCCATGATTCCACAGAGGTTACAGACATGGACTTGGTATGGGTCTGAAGCTTCAAACAACCTTTCTCTCAAGAACTGGGCTGCTCCATGAGCAATCTGGCAGTCTCGTTCCATTTCTCCAAAGCGAAGGCCACCATCACTGTAAAGAAGAAAAAATAAACCCCTCAATTTTTGAGTTCGTTGGCAAAATAATCAGTTCTTGTTGGTAGAACAAGTATCTGTACTGCAAGGCAGGAGGAAAGCTGTGCGTTTATTTTCCCTAACACCTCAGAATAAAACTGTTGGGGAGAATGTGAAGACAATAATTTGTAAGTGCTGCTGAGCATTTCTAGAGCAGGTGTCTGACAGCTGCAGCACAACCACAAAGCAAAATGAAGTACACAATTAAGTCATCCTCTACTTATCTGTGATAGGTTTAACCTTAGCTGTCTGCCAGATGCCTACCAAGCAGCTCTCTGACTCTCCGCCATGTTGACAGGACATGGGGAGAAAATAGGATGGAAAAGCTCATGAGTGGAGATAAAACCAGGGAGATTGCTTATCAATTACTATCACAGGCAAAACAGACTCAGCATGGGGAAAATGAGTTTATTGTCTATTAAAAATGGAATAGGATGATGAGAAACAAAGACAAAACTGAAAAATTCACCTCCCCAACCTTTTTCCCAGGCTTAACTTCACTCCTTCATTCCCAACTCCTTCCTTCCCTCCCTGTGGTCACAGTGAGAATGGGGGTTGCAGTCAGTGCATCATGGTTCCTCTTGGCTGCTCCTTTCTCCTCACAGTTTTTCCCTGCTCAAGCATGTGGTCCCTCCCATGGGATAGTGTCCTTCACAAACTGTTCCAGCACAGGCCCTTCCCATGGGGTACAATCCTTCAGGAACAGATTGCTGCAGCACGGGTCCCCCACAGATCACACCTCCTGCCAGGAGCCTGCTCCAGCGTGGGCTTTCCACAGGCTGCAGGCCCGTTCCTTTTGCATTTCCTCACTCCTTTCTCACAGCTGCTGCACAGCAATTTTTACCCTTTCTTGAACATATTCCCACAGAGGTGCCACCAGCACGGCTGCCAGGCACAGCTCTGGCCAGCAGTGGGGCTGCCAGGGCCAGCTGTCAGTGGCTGTGTCCAGCACAGGGCCAGCCCTGGTCCCTTCTCACAGGGGACACCCTAGCAGCACCTCCTGCTACCAGAACCTGGACTTCTACACCCAAAACATGATCTTAAGCCAAATACATGAAAAAATGGGTAGCTAATGGGGGTGAGCTAATTAAGTTCTAGCTGCAAAGCTGAAGCAACTAATTATTTAGGGCTAAAAAGTCGACAGAAGAAGAAAACTAACACGGATCCTTACCGAGATCTGCCTTCCATGGGCTGTCTGTTAAGGATCTGGATCGGCCCTCTGGCACGAGAGTGGATTTTGTCATCTACCATGTGCTTCAAACGCTGGTAATATGTAGGACCAATGAAGATCTGGGAGGTGATTTTTCGACCAGTGAAGCCATTGTAGAGGACCTGAAGAAGTCAGTGCAGTCACTGAGTCATAAGCCTTACTATCCATCAAATGTATATTAAAAAAATCACAGTGAATTGATATTTTGATTATACCTCATTTCCTCTTAGATGGTAGCCATAATCTGATAAAAGATTGGAAATCTTTTGCACGTTGACAGCATCATTAAAAGGTGTAGCATCACCAATTTCTCCCTTGTTTGCAGACACCTACAGAGAACAGATTTGAAAAAGTTTGTCAGGTTTCTCAAGGACTGGTTAGACCACATTAAGCTGTTTCAACCAGTTTTAACTCTTAATACTGGAATTTGAGATTCCATGCCCATGGTAGTACCCTATTTTGCTTTGTTTATCTGGCACACAATTTAAAATATACACAGTATCGACAATTTAGCTACTCCTTTTCCTAGGGCAGGGGAAATGTCTGGAACAAAAGCAACAGGTGAGAGAGCACACTGTAAGGTCTGACTTGCTGGACAAAATTTAAAGGACTGTACATCTTCCCTAAGAAACTTGCTTCTGCTATCAAGTAACTGGAGAACAATCCTTTTTTTTTTTTAGTGAATTCACACCTCCTAGAGAGTACTTACCTTTAAGAAACAAAAAACCAACCCAAAACCCCCAACAATTCCCCCCGTATTTTAATTCATATTGCTTAGACATGCAGTATAGAATATTCTCCTTACCTTGCCCTGAAGACACTCAATCAAGTGACCAATGGTCATGCGGGAAGGGATGGCATGGGGGTTGATAATGATGTCAGGTGTGATGCCTTCACAGGTGAAGGGCATATCCTACAGCAGGGAAATACACAGTCAATTCTTCCCAGAATATCATGTTTAGGAAAAGTAGGTGCCTGGATCCCAATCTTTTAAATCATTTCAAAGGCATTGAAGTATGTAAGAAGCAGCTGTGTCCCCTTCTAAAAATATTTTAGCTACATTTAAAGTCAAAATACTGCACCTGAGTAGATATTCCACAGACAATTCACTTAGGACAGTTTCAATGCTAAGAAGATCACAGGTAAAATCTCAAGAAGGAAAAAACAATTAAATTACTACCTCTTGCCTGTACTGGATACCACAGGTTCCTTTCTGACCGTGTCTGCTGGCAAATTTATCTCCAATTTGTGGAATTCTGACAGAGCGTACCTGTAAGCCATAGGAAAACACTCAACTGGTAACTCAAATACAGAACAAAGATTATTAGAAGCAGAAAGCACACACGTCAGTGCTCACCCTGATCTTGCAGAACTTGTATCCTTCCTGGTTAAGGGTTACCATGACCTGGTCTACAATGCCAGTCTCACTGGTCCGCAGGAAAGTGCTGCAGTCTCTCTTGGTGAAGCGCCTGTTTGTGCTCTCCAGTTCATCTTCGTTTTCTGGCAGGGTGACTGTTTTGCCAATGATGACATCATCCCCAGATACACGTACCCCAGGGGCTATCAAACCATCATCATCAAGTTTGTCATAGATTGCGTGTCTCATGCCTAGGGGAAAAACAAGAAAAAAGGAAGGAGACTCCCAAATTTTTCAACACACTTGCTGATGTTCTACAGTAACTCAACAAGTCTGCTTGCAACTAAATTGCTAAAATATCTAAAGCAAATACCTCAACGGATATATTAATTGCTATGAAATACAGAAATATCTGTATTAATATGTCCCAAAATGAAGATTAAGTTCAACATTAACTGCTTTTCCCACAAAAACTTAATTTAAAAACTCTGTCTTCGTACACTCCCATATCTTACCTTGGCAAGTTTCACGTGTAGGCTTTTCAAAAACCTCCTCTTGGTCATACCCTTTTTTAGACTCCTGTTCTTTGTATGAGCGATAGAACACAGATCTGAAACAAAATTATAAAGTCTTCTCCAGTGAAACCAGCATCATTCTTCTTCATCTGTATATCTCTATTTCATATATTGTGGCTACTGTTACTAATGACAACCAAATCCAAATAATAAGCATATGCCACACAACCTTTCCTCTAATTTCCTGTTAATCTGACCTTCACTGAGAAGGGGAAAACAAAAACAATAAAACACCCCACCAAACAAAAACTTTTCAGATGGCATTATGAAGGTCACTTTTCAGATATTGCCGAAGTACCTACAGATAACTCATGAATTTTTGATGAGCTGCAGAGACTTTTGGATTTGCCTGACATCTCAGAAGTAGTTATTATCCCTAATAGTATTTACATTTTCAGCACATCATTCTCATATTACTTTCCTCCTCAAACATGCCATTTTGCAAACTTTTTTGGGCTTCTACTGCTACCTTGCAGAGCTACACAGTACAACTGAGCCGCAGTGAAAAATTTCCAATTTATATAGGCTTCCTTCTGGGACTTCAGGGGTTTTTGTTTGCTGCCTCAGTTGCCAGCACACCAAAGCCACAGGCTTTCAGATACTGTAATGAACAGTCACATCAGCCACCAGCTGTGCCAACAGCAGCTCCTTCTAAGGAGAGGAACATTCCAATCCTAACTGGTAGCAACTGTCCCTCTAATAAAGACAAGACTGTGTTAAAAGGCTGCAACATTGTTCACGTAACTGGCGAGTTACATGAAAATACACCAGGAAGAGTCCAAATGGTTTTTTTCATTAAACTGTGATACAAAGGACACTAAACATAGTAAACACCAAAATGGAAGAGTTAAGAAGGCATAGTGGCCAGTCAGGTTATACAAAGGATGAACCATTCCTCATGGTGTTTTGCTAAGACACACATTCACTGTTTTCACTGTGCTGCTCCCTCCATCCCCATTTAAAAAAAATTTAAAAGCTCCTCAAGTTGGAAGGATTTGGAGAATGGTGTCTTCCAGCGTAAGATGAACTTTTCTTGAGCCTCTGAACAACTCAGCGTAGCTTTTTTGTTAATTCCAAGCAATTAAAAAATGTACGAAGTCTTACCTGAAAAAGCCCCGGTCCACAGCAGAACGGTTCATGATGACAGAGTCCTCCTGGTTATAGCCTGTGTATGATGCAATGGCTACAATCGAGTTGATACCTACAATATGCAGAGCAAATATTTTGAAAGGATGCACACATGCCAGACAGACACTATTTGCAACTCAAAATAGGCTGTATTCTCTACACTGAAGCTGTTCTACCCCTTCTCAGATAAAATCTCTGTGTCCCACACACAAAAACATGTAGTATCAGCAAATGAAGCTCTGGGTAGAAAAGAGAGTCAAGAGTGACCCCTTGTGTGAAAAACCTAGCAAACACCAGTATGGAAAACACATTTTTTCAGGTAGATTTTAGCAGACTGTATGGGAAAAGTAGTTTCAGCTGCAACACTACCAATGTACTTTTTGCAGTCTAGGTGTCGAGATACAAGCTAACACTTAACCTATACTTATTTCTTAAATTGCATACATTTGCTAAATATTCAGGTACTCTACACAGAGCATTTGTGACACGTTTTAAGCAAAACAGTAGTATTTTTGTTCAATAAA
This sequence comes from Atrichornis clamosus, assembly GCA_013400975.1. Lineage (NCBI taxonomy): Eukaryota > Metazoa > Chordata > Aves > Passeriformes > Menuridae > Atrichornis > Atrichornis clamosus. The sequence goes on from WBMZ01010249.1 coordinate 22,966, forward strand.
CATTAACTGACAGCATTACCTGCTGGTAACTCTCTAAATCTCAAGTACTCCATGGAGCGCGTTGTTACAAGGGGCTTCTGGGGATAATACAGCACGTGTGCCAGTGTATCCATACGAACGTGGAAGTTGGTAATGTAAACTCCCATAGCCTGCTTACCCATAGCAGACTGGTATGTGTTCCTGGGAGACTAGGCAGACAAAGAGAAGACCAGTAACTACGTTCATAAAGCTCTTCACACACACACCTGTGAGTTTTCTATCAGCTCTAAAAGCAGGATGTCAGCAGAGGTGCACTGACCTGGTTGTGATCAGGGAAAGGGATAATAGATGCACACACTCCCAGGATCATGGATGGGTGAATCTCACAGTGCGTGTATGTTGAACAATATGCCACACCTTTCTCCTGCAAGTCATCTGGAGTCATTGCCAGCATCACAGTCTCTTCTTCCAGAGTGTCAATGTACTCTACTACACCACTGGCCACGAGATCCTGCCAACTGAACAACCAATGAGTGAAAAAACACATAAAATGTATCTTTTCAGCAGTAACAAGAACAAGGACTTCCCTGGCTTATTATTACTACTACTGCCTTAGTTTGCTTAAAAAATTAATTAAACTACCAGCCAGAGAAAACTTTTGTGCTGCACAAAGCTTTAAACATTTCTCTCTCCAACCTGAGGGAACATGCAGCTTCCAAGATGGAAAATGACACATTCAGCTGAATTTCAGGCATGTATCTCACCTGTAATTGTTATACTCTCGTTCCTTCAGTTGGTCAATGTGCCTTTTCTTCAACAGCAACTTCTGTTTCTCCACAATTAAAAGGGGTCGACAAATCCTGCCTGCGTCAGTGTAGATGCGGATTTCTCGCTCGCGAATATCTCTGATCATCGAGACCTGGGCAAGAGAGCAGCACCCCAGGAGTACAAAGTCTCAGTTTGCAGTAAGAACCACAGAACACAAAACAGCATAACTAAATTCCCTAAAGCAAAGACTTTCCAGGCATTATCAGCATCACAGAACAAACATTAACACTCCTACAAACAGAAGCATGTCAGAAGACTATTTTCAACCAGGTTTTTTCAACTGGATCCTCTTTAAAGACAAACAACATCTCCCCCCAACAACCCCACAACCAAACAACAAACACAACAATATACAACATCAAACAAATAAAAAAAATACAATCAAAAGCACCAAACACAAGAAACTCCGCAAATAAAACACAAACCAAATCCAATGTGAAGTATATTCAGAAAGATGATTGCAAATAATGCTATTTGAGCTTGCGAAGTGGTATCAAGGCATTATCCTCTCTTGTCTAAAAGGACACGCAAACTCCAGGTGTAAAATTTATACCTCTGACACAATGATGTCCATCTGACGACGGAGTTTCCTTAGGGTATTCATGAGCTGCTCTGGATCTTTGTGTATTCCTACCCAGCAGCCATTAACAAAGATCTTGGTAGCACTAGAAAAAGGGAAAACCAAATAAATAATAATAATAAAAAACCACACCAAAAAACCACAAACCCTTGAAGTGCTGTGCAGGATAAAAAGGTCAAGGCTGTTTAAAGAGTTTCATTTGCACGTACTCAGCTATTGCTGCCGGAGATATTTCTTCTAGGTTTTCCATACTCCACTCCTCCAAGAATTCCAAAATTGGGGATGGCTGAGATCCCACAGAAATGTAAGCCATCAGGGCTAAGTTCTTCACAAGTCCTACTGCATGACCCTATTAGAAACACAAAGTTAACCTGCATTTTTAAATCAAGAGGTTCCCCCAAGAAGAACTGAGAATCTCAACTTCAGCTCCTCAAGAACTGGAGACAAAACATGCTTTCAAATAGTTAGCTATAAAGCTAAATATTTGTGCCAGCATTTTAAAAACAAAGTGCAAGGGATCATGACAAGTGTCACGGCTACAAAACAACCAGCAGATAAAGGCAGTAAGTACTGACATAAATCCTGCTTTCATTACCTCAGGGGTCTCAGCAGGGCAAACCATTCCCCACAGGGTGTTGTGCAGCTGCCGGGGCTTGGCCAGTTTTCCATCTCTCCCAATGGGAGAATTCAGGCGTCTCAGATGGGAGAGTGTAGATGCAAAAGTCAGGCGGTTTAACACCTGCACGTAGAAAGGAGCTCAGTCAGTCAAAGCTTCCTCAGTGTGTTGTGGACAGACATCATGACACGTTAGCGCAAATGATCAATGCCCTCTAGAAGTGATGGACTTAAAAAGAACTGAAATAGCCCTGATTTTTGTTAGCTACACCTTTTAGTTCACTTCCACTACTCTCAGACTACCCTTAGATCCTGCAGCTCCTAACTAGTGTTGTAATGGCAGAAGTTTGCAGAGCATGCTTATACCATGGCAAGGCCCAGCATGATCAACACACTTCTATCCAAGAAGACCTGGTTTTTGTTGTATAGCTTACTCTGATCAGGTAACTGAACAAGTGACACTTTCTCAGCTGCATTTTCACCTGGAGGATTTGCCAGTACAGTCATCTTTTCAACTTTGGAAATCTAGGACCACTTAGTTATTAGGAGCAAATCAGCATTCACATTCTTTTCAGAGTTGGCTCAAAGCTTCTCAAAAATCTGAGAAAATCTGTTCTTACAGCCTGAAGCGTGAGAGTTTATTTAAAAAGCAAACAAGCACATCATACATATAAGCCAACACCACACCAGCCAGTGACAGCTACAATCTTCACTCTTTTCCTTACTTTGCTTCCCCCAAATGATGATCTCACCAGAAAATAAAATGTTCTGGCATTTAAAAACTGGAAACTTTTTCCTGTTTCCATGCTTATAGCAAAGAGGCTCAATGAAGCACTACACTGGGCTAATAAAGTCAGTGCTCCTTATCATTCACTGTGGAATACATAACTTTTATATTACAAAATGTCACTCAAGTTTCTTCAACCACCTGTGAAGCAAAGGAAGTAACTAAAGGAAAGAAATCCATCCTCCTGAAAGATTTCCTGGGACTAGGAGTTTACACACAAGCATATGCTCTAACACAAGAAGTCTTTACAAGACTTAAGGCAAGAGTTACACCAACTATTTAGCAGTGAATGCAATAGCCAAAACAACAAACCATGACAAAAAAACCCTAAACCACCACCTGACCCAAGTATTTGGATCTTCATCGGGGTCACCTAAAGAAGTTTCATTTAAAAAATACTTCTATTTAACATAAAACATACATGGCTACTAAGCAATGTTAAATTCTTCCGTTATATAGTTTTACTAGAAAAACTGTAAACCTGACAAAGTCCATATTGTACCTGAGATACTCCTGCTCTGGCCTGATGAGCTTTCTTCTGGTCACCCCAGTTTCCAGTTGCCAGCGAGTATTTCAAACCATCCGAAATAATTCTTGTTTTAATTGCCAATTCCAAGTTGAAATCTTTCCCTCTATCAATAAACTTTTGTGCATATATTCTCACTTCCTTCAACAAATTCTTAAACATTCTGTAGAAGAAAGACACCAGCAAACATAATTAAACAGTGCTGCGGCAATTCAGCCTGCTCAGGGCTATTTGGAAAAAATGTCACTGGCCTCCTGAAAAGACGCAATTTGCAACTAGTGGGAAGGGGCAGAGGGGAATAAAACAAATGAACCTGTTTGTAAACATGCATAAATAAAATACGTTTCAAAACAAGTCAATGCCAGCCACTTACTGTTATAGAAAACATAACCACTCCATGAAAAAGTCATGATGAGATAGAGGCTGTGTTGCCTAACACTGGCTCTCAGACACAACAGACTTAGTCTGACTGACTGATAAGAAGCACAATTGGCAAAGCCTCTGCCATTAATTATGTCCAAAGAAAACGCAGATGTGATAGTTACCCTCTGAACAGGAAAGCCAACAGTGGCCCAGCAAGATCCAGTCTTTTGTTGCCATAATGATCTCTGTCATCCAGCTCTCTTCTTCCCAGTGCTGCCAGCAACAATCTATGAACCATATACCTAAGCAAGTAAGACAGTTTATGTTTTAAACTGACAGCAGACATTCACAACAAAGATTACATGTGTTCAGAGATAAATCAGCGAACTCTTTCCTAAAGGCTGCCCATTCTAGATCCTTAGGATACTACAGTCCTAGAACAGACCTCTTCAGCACATCCTTAGAAGTGGATGATCCACTGAAAGTTCAGGTTAAGGACAGAGAGAAGATAGTATTTACACCATGATGGTCATGCCTCTTCTGCTATGTATTTGTCCTGTACTGTGATAGGGGCTCTGTTTAAGCACATGCAATCAGGTATAAAATCACAAGTCTCCTGATGCTGCAGTTCATCTGCATACCAACAAGCATTGATCGAGTCAATGAGCTACTAGTTTTAAAGAGTGGTTTACATTACAATCAGCTTATCAGTAGTTATCTACATATTAGTTATCGATTTCCATATGTTGTCCATGCAGCTGGATATCAAAAAGTCATTTACCACTATCATCACATCTAACTTAAAATCCAAAATGTGCTGGGGGTTCATTTTCTTTCTTTTTTCCTCTTTTAGCAAAATTTCCATTTTCTCAGCCTCAAAAATATACCAGTGCCCCAAAGCTTATCAGTGAGTATCCAGAAGACTGAGGTTAAAACAAACTTCCATTCAGTCCAGTCTTTCAATCATATGCATATATGTGAATAAAATACATATTCAGGGTCCATTTGCAGATGTGAGACCAAGTTCTGACATACCCCAGAAAATAGGCCTTTTTGGTTTCACAGAAGTCACTGACACCAACATGTGGGAGCATTTCTTTCTGCAAGACTTCTTTAGCATACTTGATTCTCTTTTCTTTGGTGACACCTGGCTTGGCACCTCTTGAGCCAATGAAGTTTAGAGCAACATTTTGCTCCTGAATGACAAATGCTTCATCCAGAGAAGGTTTGACCTAAGCCATAAAAATAAAGCAAAATCCTGTAGCAACCAGTGCCTGTTGGGGCTGAAGGAAACTACACAATAGTTTCCTGGTGATTCTTTTCAGGATCTGCTCATTACTAATCCAGGTCTTTCTGGCACCAGAAAACAGTAATGAAGCATGCAGGAAGAACACGAAAAACAGTTTAAACTTCAGAAAATAGTTCTCATTTGAGTACAGTCTAGGCCTGATACTGTTTTGGGTATAATCAATATTTTTACAATTAAAATCAACAACAGCAGGAGAAGACCCTATCTCTCAAAATACGTATTAACTCTTAGAAATTCCCATTGCACTCTGTTCACTTAGAGTACTCTTTAGAATAGGTTTAGGTGGAGAACTTTTCACATTTCTAATAGAGAACCCACAAAAATAATAAAGAAATACATTACAGCTGGAAAATGAACAAAGCTTCAAGTGATGATTAGCCGCACGTACACATTACCAAATATGAAGACAGGAAAAAATTTAATGTCCATTACCATTTCCATCATTTCTGGGTCTTCAAAATCATATATGATGTGCTCTAGAATGTCCCTGTCGGACACAAAGCCGAGTGCACGGAAGACAATGATGATGGGGACCTCCTGTTTGATATATGGCAGAGTTGCTACAATGCGCTGACCAATGGCACTCTTCTTTGCCCCCTGAAAAGATGGGGAAAGCAGAGGTGAGGCTCAGATCATCCTGCCTTTCAATAAAAATCTTTGTCTGGATTTGGGTGATACAACAGAAGTGTATTTGTTCAAGCACCAGGGGAAAATACGAGTTCTCAGCAGGCCAGCTAAGGAGCTATTCTGAAACTTTACTCCAGCAATGACTTTTTATTTAAAAAACATTTCGAGCTTTAGAAGTCTGCAAAAACTTGGAAGGTTTTTGCTGATATAAAGGAATGTAAATACTACTCATTCACCCACATGCATCATTTCTCTCCCTTTGTGTATTTGCCAAGAGCAATCTTATCCACCTTCAGTGTTCCTTCTGTCAGTTTAAACACAGCTTTTCTAACCCACTGTGCAGTGATTATTCAAGTAGCTGCTCCCCTTTTCCAGAAGGAAACACTGTGGGATGCAGAGGAACTCAAGAGTGCCCCACACATCAGGAGTGAGTAGTGTAAAGCTTCTATTAAAGTTACCCTTGGAAAATTTCAGAAGATCAGTGCTAGAGTAGATGAGTACTGACACGTTTTGCTTTGGAAGTTACAAGTAGCACTTATTTCTCCTCACAGATGGCACAATTAGATGTTAAATATGAATTAATGTGTGGTCTGCAAAATACATCTCAACACTAGCTGGGCCATCAGCAAAGAGAGGGTCCCTGTTCTGCTATTTGTTCTTTGTCAAAAACCAGGACACAGCTTGAGTTCTCTAAAAACTCGTGTACAGTAATTTTAAAATTATTTTTAGCCTTGCCCTAAAACCTGCCACAAATTGAGTCTTCATTTCAATTCTCAAATTATTTATCATAGAGACAGGCGTAATGTATGACAAACAAATTTTCCTTTAATTTTAAGTTCTTTACAACTTAGCATCAGAAGAAATTTCAACTCAAAATCCCAAAAGCACGTGACATGAAGAGACAGGACAGTAACAGAACTCCTAAACTAATCTCTGTTGCAAGCCTCAGGGCAGGGGTTATTACTGCCTTTGCATACCTGCCCACCTCTGGCCAGCATGCTAACCCATATAGTACTTGTTGGTCGAGAGGAATTTTCCAGACAAGATCTACACTCTCCTGTGTAGGCGTATTTTGAATCTTTCTTTGCAAACACATACACTGTGTTTGTAGCCATCTTCTCCTGAGCAATCAGAACCTGTGTTAGAAACAAGAACAGTAGTCAATAACTGACAAAAGAGCATGCTGATAGTAGCAAGCACAGTGTTTCTATTATTCCCTCAGGTGCCTTAACTTTTCGAGCACTGCACAGCATGAAGGCAATTTGCCAAACACAGCTGGATTATACTCGACATTTTAAAAATACAGACTTAAGCTAGTTAAGATGGAAGAGCCAAAACAAGGGACTCAGGGAACACTGTTGGCTGTGATGTACTTACCACACCTGCTAGCTGTGCTGAGACATTTCTGTTAGCTTTAGGCACAACACTGATAAAGAAACCATTTCACTACCTGTTTTTCCAGGGCCAATGCACTACACAGGCATTCAAATTTAAATGCCAGCTCAACAATGAAAGCCATGTTTTTTTCTTCCCCAAGAAGAAATGTAAAATTCTAATTATTTTGCTGTGTTTGCCTGGGTTATCAGTTAGAAAATACTGGCAGTTCCACTGGTGAGTTACAAACAGGGTGTGGATATGATCTGCTGAAGCTGTTTGCACAGCAATGGAGGGAAGAACCTATTCTTAATGAAATGCATCTATATGAGCTGTCAACAAGCTGGTGCACACCGGGTGAAGAAGTGCCTTATTTCAGTGCATGCTGCTCTGCAGTGCTGGAAAGGGAAATAAAAATATCTAGAGTACTTAGTGGCAAACAGTTTACAAAATGCAAAGCAGTTCATGAAACTGAAAAAAGGAAAGAACTGAAGGCGAGAAACCTCTCTGAAAGAAGAAAAGGTGGCTTAAGAAAGCCCAACAAATGACTAAAAGCCCATCTTTCTGCAAGATCAAGAGCATCCACAGTAACTCTGATACACTGGAGTAAGAGTACTTATACTCCTGGCAAAACATAGGGAAACAAGTATCAGAACTTCCAGTGTCTGTACAGATGGCTGTGCAAGGTATATCCCTTACCTTCTCTGATCCATTAATGATAAAGTAGCCACCAGGATCAAGTGGGCACTCGTTCAGCTCACAAAGATCACGGTCAGTTAAGCCATTCAGCAAACAGTATGTGGAGCGTAACATAATAGGAATTTTTCCTATAAAGGTTTTCTGATGCTGGGTCTGTAATTGGTCCTCCCCTTCTTTAATAACTGTTTTAGTTATATCCACATACAAGGGGGCAGAATACCTACAGAATAAAAACACCACTCTGTTATCTGTCAGTTACTATCTTTCTGAACAACCTTGAGTAATGAAGGCAGTTATTCAAACACTCACTGGTATATCAAGCATTATCACCAAATCATCAATCACCATCTGGATTTAACAACTGGATGTGGAATTTTAAATAAAGCAGTAATTATTACATTTTCAAGGCACTACTATATTGAAAAAGATTATCAATTAATAATGCAGAGGCAATTCTTCATTGTGTTTATCCACTACAGAGTGGGCTCTTACGTAAGATTTCTCAGTCTGGCTTCATTTGGCATCATAGGTGAGGGTGCTCCATCTCTTTCCCAATGTGTAGGTTTGGAGAGATAGATTTGTTCAAACTTCAACAGATACCGGGGCTGGAAAACAAAAATATATTTACTCGTAATGGTAGAAACATCTCTCTTATTACTAACCGGAACTGTTACTGCAGAAGAACAAGCACTACCAATAAATGAAAACACATCAGTTCCTAGGATGATTCTATAGAATTAATAAACAAAGTAAGACTTGAGTTTTTGGCAAAGACCTGAAAACAATCTGATATTTAAAAGGCATAAAAGCTTCCTATAACAGGAGGTGGCAGACCCTTGTTGCCAAACATTTTGTAGGTCACAAAACCCCTCTTTCTCAATCCTTATGTGAAGAAACACTTTCTCCTGGACTTGCAGCAGCAGCCACATATCGTACTGTTTCCCAATTTCTCACAAAAGCAGTCTCAAGGAGAACATGCTTTCCATAATTCTTATCCCTGAGCATGGTTGCTAAACACTCTCATGTGTTCTAAACTGCCTTCAAAATTTGAGACTGAGAAGTAGAGGGAGAAAGAAACAGAAAGACAAATTCTCCCAATACACACAGTGTCCTTAAATTAGTGCAGTATCTTCAAATGCAGTGAGAGGTTGCCTGCAAGTGACTGTGAAAGAAAAAGCAAGTTTTCTTTTTCTCGTATTTAAACCTATTACTAAAACCTTTAATTTGATAAATGAGAATAAGACACTAATCTTCTTTCTGTCTCTTGAGATACAGGTTGAATAAAACTGACGTTGAGTGATTCTGCATTTTAAAAACACATCGTTTCTGCTGGGGTTCTCCACTTACTGGCTCCTCCACTTCTCCTGAGGCATGCTGGGCTTCAGCTTGTAAATCAATTGGTGGAGCATCTTCAACAATTCTCTGCACAGACATCTGAATAAACTCATCAAAAGAATCCAACTGTTGCCTGACTAAACCCTTCTCATCAAAATAGGAGCTAAAAAAAAGAAGAGAGCACATTAATGAGTAAGAAAATTTAATTCATGTACTTCACACATCAACAAGCTTAAGATGTATTACAAAACGTCCAAAAGCCATGAAATACAGCACAGAATCAAACATGTTCACTTATCCCAAGGCATGAGTTTCAAACACAGATGCTCCTCACAAATGTTTGACAATTCCCTCACTGCTTGAAGACACAGACACTATGGAGTGACAGACTTGCTGCCACCTCTCGGCTAAGACATGACTGCACGCACAGTGAGTGCCTTAAATTTCCCTTAAATTGAAAGAGAAACATGACAAACCTCAGCGAGAGTGGCTTCAGCTGAAGTCTTCAGTAACGCCTGTAAATTACTTTGCTTTAACTAATTTTCCAAGCTGCAGTAAACTGAGAGTATGCCCCCAAGTCCAAGTAATAATTTTCAGAACTTTTAGCTTGGATCCCCTCTGTTACAGCCACACAGCAATTCCCAGCTTCACTCTTTCTCCAGACTTCCCTTGGCCTTTGGGTCACCTAACTTCAACCCAGCACAGCCTAACTGCAAAAATCAGAGCCTAAATTCAAAGCTCCACATCCTGACTTTTAGTGGGATGAACTAACTGTGTCTACTGCATTCGCTCATGCCAGCAGGTTCCTCTACCTCCCACTGCTGAAGTGAGCCAGGGAACTCACATTACCTCAGCTTCTGTCCCATCGCTGCCAACATCTCCAGACTGAACTGGTAAGGACTAACCCCCACCAACAACTTCAGGCTTCCCCAGGAAGGACAGCACACCTTTGGCTATCATGCTGTTGCTGCACAGCCTGCTGTTGCTCAAGGAGAAGGATGAAGAGCAAGATCAATCTGTATCACACAACAGTTCCTTCTGGAAGGGACCTCTGGATGTCATCTTGTCCTATCACCACACTCAGGCAAGGTCACCTAGAGCTGATTGCCCATGACCAGGTCCAAATAGCTTTTGAACACCATCAAGGATGCAGATGGAGACTCCATGACAGCTCTGGGCAGGAGCTTGGTCACCTTCACAGTAAACAAAATGTTTTGCCACATGGAGTGAAGTGCAGCTTCAGCTGAAGGACTCGTCTTAGATACCTCTCACATGTCTGAAAGCAAAGACAGCACTCCTTCCTGAGCTAAAAAGAAAGGATCTCCTTCTTCCTCCAAATTTCTTGTAGCTACTCTCCAACCAGACTGTCTATGGGCCTACCCCACAGATCTACCCCTATCCTTGCAACTGCTACTCTAACACACCATTCATGTACATCTTATGAATGATATAACTAGCAAAACAAACACTTTTTACTAAGTTTCACATAGCATCCCACTCCTTAACAGTCAGAGGAAGTTGTAGGTCCTGGACACTCATGTACTGCTAGGAAAAAAATACCAAAATAGTGAAAATAGCCAAGTATTGACTTCCTAATGCCAGCATCAGCTGCGAGATTAGTGGGCAAAACTGCGTGCTTGATATAGAACCAAAACCACCTCTTATGTCACTAAAAAGTGTCCCCTTGAAGGTCAGCAGAGCTTCTTAATCCCCAGTGACAACCTTTTGTTTCTGCCAAAAGCCCTCCTGCTCTGAAAGTGCTGCAACACACAATTTAGCATAACCAAGCCTGCAGCTCCCAGACGTGTTCCTGGATGTCACCTGCAAAACCGAGAGCACACCTGCTGAAGGGTTAAGGACAGCGAGTTTTAGCAAGTCACCTAATAACAATCCAGCAGGCTTCTTGCCACAGGTCGGGAGTGATTTCATCATCGTCTTCATCATATTGCATATCTGCGGGGAAGCACAACATGTGAGCCAGGCTCTGACCACCCTGGTGTCCCTCCTCGCCTGCTGAGGGATGCTCCTGCGCCCCAGCATCGCCCCTGCCCGCCCGGCTACCGCAGGAGGACATCGCACCGCGCCCGGCGCATCCCCTCCATTCTCAGTTCCCGCGGGAGATCCCACCGCGCCCGGCGCATCCTCCCCACTCCCGGCTCCTGCGGGCCCCGCGCGCTCCCTGCTTCACGCCGGCCCCCTTGCCGGGACGGACGGGAGGGACAGGCGGGGAAAAAGGAAGGGAGAACCCCTCACCTTCGTCCGCGTCGTACATGGTGGCGGCGGGAGGAGCGGCGGGAGGCGGCGGCCGAACGAGGGGCGAGAGGGAGCGCGGCGCAGCGCGGGCGAGCGGCGACGGCGGGACGGCGGCTGCGCGACCCCTGACGTCACGCACGCGTCCCCCGCGGAGCGCCCGCGCACCTCCTGATGTCACGCGCACGCCGCCCGCGAGGCGCCCGCG